>CAWZYM010000188.1:100000-122500 GCA_963966185.1 Rhabditoides inermis | reverse complement strand
GAGAGGGAGAGGGAGAGGGAGAGGGAGAGGGAGACGGAGACGGAGAGAGGGAGAGGGAGAGGGAGAGGGAGACGGAGAGAGGGAGAGGGAGAGGGAGACGGAGAGAGGGAGAGGGAGAGGGAGAGGGAGAGGGAGAGGGAGAGAGGGAGAGGGAGAGGGAGAGAGGGAGAGGGAGAGGGAGAGGGAGAGGGAGAGGGAGAGGGAGAGAGGGAGAGGGAGAGGGAGAGAGGGAGAGGGAGACGGAGAGAGGGAGAGGGAGACGGAGAGAGGGAGAGGGAGACGGAGAGAGGGAGAGGGAGAGGGAGAGGGAGACGGAGAGGGAGAGGGAGACGGAGAGAGGGAGAGGGAGAGGAGAGGGAGAGGGAGAGGGAGAGGGAGAGGGAGAGGGAGAGGGAGAGGGAGAGGGAGAGGGAGAGGGAGAGGGAGAGGGAGACGGAGAGGGAGAGGGAGAGGGAGAGGGAGAGGGAGAGGGAGAGGGAGAGGGAGAGGGAGAGGGAGAGGGAGAGGGAGAGGGAGAGGGAGAGGGAGAGGGAGAGGGAGAGGGAGAGGGAGAGGGAAGGCTGCCAGCCGACGACCAGGTGCGTTGGAGAACTTCATATGAACCCGAACGAAATAAGAGTGTTCCTTTGGACAATCCTGTAAGTTTTGTTGACAGACCGTCTGCACTCTCTCAAACAGCACAAACTTCCTCCCTACTGAATGTGGTACGAGTACCGCAAACGCGCATCACGCACTTGAGATCAATACACAACGTGGTTCCGCAACATTTTGTTATATGATGCGGAAAGAGAGAGAGAGAGAGAGAGAAAGAAAGAAAGAAAAAAAAGAGAGAGAGAGAGAAAAGGAGAGTTCAGTCGTGCACATTTTTCCTTCCAGCCCCGCGGCACGTCCTCCTGGTTGGTGGGCGACTGGCAGGCGTGCTCGGAGAGCTGCGGGAATCGAGGGGTGCAGAGGCGGCTCGTCTACTGTCATAGGGTGGTGAGTGAGGAGCAAGTTATTGATTTATTTTCAATCATCATACCTTGTAATTAAATAAACACATGTGTAGGAAAGTATGGTCTAATAATATGTATTTAGTTTCATGCAAGATGGGAATTATGGAGTCCTAGAAATGTTTCAGAACGCTACCACCGGAGAGGAGTACCGGGTGAACGAGGCGCACTGCCTTCATGAACACATGCCGGACTACAAACAGCACTGCAACCGGTGAGAGCTTTTCGCTCGTTTTATTCGCAAAAATCGCGTTGAAATCAAGAATTTTGTATCTTCTTTCTCTCTGCCTCATAGGAACAGTCTCGCATCTTCGATCTTCGAGGCGGAGTTATGCAAGCGAGTTAGATCTGAAACTAGACACAGTACCTCGAATATCAAATAAATACAGTCTTTCTCTGATCTCGATGGAGTAGATCAGAAAAAGGCTAGAACGAGTCGCACCTCTCAGGTTCGCGTGTCCCACGTGGTCTTCTTCGAAGTGGTCGACCAACTGCACGGTCGACGGGATGAGTGAGGTGGCAACGTGCGGCGGAGGGGCGATCCGGAGAAGGGAGGTCGTGTGCCGCAGCAACCAGCCAGGTACGATGTTATTGTACTGATAAATGTTCGCTCCTTCTCTGTCCGATTCGCACTACAGTGCTTATCGATGTATGCAATTTCATTCGATCCTGTTGTGTAGGAGACTCTAGCAAAGTGTTTTCGAATACAAATGTAATAAATTGGAACTTATTCTTTCAAGGCGACCTCAGCGAGGTCCCCTCCACCCAGTGCCCCTCCTCCTCTCGCCCGCACGACTACCAGTTCTGTGATCTGCCCCCGTGCGAGGGACTGCGATGGGTGGTCGGAGAGTGGCGGGCGGTCGAGCAGGCTGTCACCTCAAAGGAACTGGACCCGTATGGGATAGTGAAGGTAGGAAGTGAGGGAAAAAGAGAGGGAGAGAGAGAAAGAGAGAGAGTGGAGAGAGAGAGAGAGTGAGAGTGAGAGAGAGAAAGAGGCGAACCCCTTCCAGCCGGTGCAGTGGTTCGAGTCGCGCGAGGTGCGGTGTGTGGACGCGCACGGATCAGAGCACCCCGTCGAGCGCTGTCAGTCGGGCACGCTGAGTCCGCAGCCCAACAACAAGCGGTGAGTGAGCATTTCTATAGTTTGTTCAATTTTTGGTGCATATAAAACAAAGAGTGTTTGTCCGATACATAGTATGGTTTCGTTGTTTTCGTGTGACCCGAAATTCCTCGCAGTTGTTTCATTTTAGCATGTATTGAGAGTATTTGTCTGTAGATTTTATTGTTTCAATGATAAACAAGTTTTCGGGTTAGTAGGGTGGTGGAGAGACGTTTCGATAAGTCTCACGATCATGATACAGAGCGCTGTACAAGTGGCACGTGACTCCGTGGAGCGAGTGCGGGCGGGGAGAGCGCACGCGTGACGTCACCTGCGAGTCCGAGTACTGGCTGGGAATGGTGAGCACCTCTCTCTCTCTCTCTCTCTCTCTCTCACCTCTCTCTCTCACCTCTCTCTCTCTCTCTCTCCCTCTCCCTCTCCCTCTCTCTCTTTCTCTTCCTCTCGCTCTCACCCAGGCCAACCAAACATCCACTCGATTTGATATTCAATCAATTTTACATTCCCTCTTGCTATTGACCACACCAATTCGAATTCAGTGGTCCCGCCTCGGCCCCGAGCTGACCACCCTGAACATCTCCGGCCTGTCCGATCTGTTGGCGATCTTCGAGCGGCTGGACGACGACGCTCGCTGGCGGCTGCACGACGTTCTCTTCGACCAGCCTCGAAAGGAGGCGGGCGCGCCCCGCCTCAACTACCAGAAGATACGCATCATCGCCGATCTCGTCGGGGTACTGGAGGTGAGAGGGAGGGTTCGGTGCGAATATGCACCTGGTGAATACATGACTCAAGTGATATGGCCAAATAAGATTCTACCAACGCAATATCGTAGTATCACTCACTGCGCGCCCTCGAGAGATACCTCGCTTGTGATAGGCCTGTTTCTTTCACTTTGTGTCGCTCTTAGATTATTTCTCCGCCGCAGAGTTATCTTTTGAATCCGAGAAATACCTTTACCTACACTCCTACACAATTTAACAAAATACCGTAAGATACTATAAGATACAGTAGGACTTCATCGATATCGGATTGCAGGAGCTCCGGCAGCTGTTTGGCCACCGGGGTGAGGGATGCGGCGGAGCGCGGCCGGCGACTGTCGAGCAGTGTCCCTCAAAGGAGACATGTGCCACTGCCACTGTCCAACCTCAGACAAGCAACAGCAGCGACCATGAACCGTGATGTGTGATGGAATACATGCTTTCTGCGGTTGTTGTGTTCTATTCACCTTCGACATTTAAGCGATCTGGTTTTTTTAAAGTGAATTTTAAGAACCTGTAACTTTTTTGACCGAAAATGCCGACGAAGTTAGGAGATGGGAAATGGAGCTCTAAGTTATTCGCAATGCGAAATATAAATCAGTCATTTCAATATGTTCTAAGCGTTAGGCAAATATAATGGATGTGCCGTGTCTCATTCCAACTTGCCATGATTAGAAAAAAAGTTTATCGTTCAATGACACAGTTTGTACAGGATATGTGAGAAGCCAAGTGTCGATAGAACACGAGTCTCGTAAAACAGAAAAAAGACGAAAAAGTACCTACGAAAGAATGCGGTACAATTTCACTACGCACACATCACGTTTCGGTCTCTTGAAAACATGCGAAAGGCCAAGTGGGTAACATGATAGAATACGAGATTTCAATATCATCCGACGACGATGTCCCCAGTGAGCTTGGCGCCCTGTGCGGTGAGAGACGCGGCCACCTGCGAATAGTCATTACCAGTAAGTGTAAACAGTAAGCGTATTGCTTGCGATACTCACTTGTGCACCATTACCTTGGTACCTCGGTAATGCTGGTCTCATGACACTGAAAGTATGAGAAAGACGCTGAATCTCATGGCAATAGAATAATGTGTAATGTAATGTGACCATCCCTTGCTGTCCGGTTCTTTACTAGTAACTTTTACTAGTAGATCCACCCACCTTCTTGGCAATGTCAGCCCATTGCTCCTTGGTGAGCGGGACGGACGAGCCGACGGTGACTGTGGACTCCACGGGGGTGATGGCCTCTTCCGCAGCTAGGTTGCACTGAAAGAGAGGAGTGAGAGAGAGAGTGAGAGAGAGAGAGAGAGAGAGAGAGAGAGAGAGAGAGAGAGGAAAGGAGGAAGAGAGGAAGTGAAAGAGAAAGAGAGACATAAAGAGACAGAGATAAAGAGAGAGATAAAGAGAGAGAGAGGGAGAGAGAGAGGAAAGGAGGAAGAGAGGAAGTGAAAGAGAAAGAGAGACAGAAAGAGACAGAGATAGAGAGAGAAAGAAAGAGAGAGAGAGAGAGAGAGAGAGAGAGAGAGAGGGAGAGAGAGAGGAAAGGAGGAAGAGAGGAAGTGAAAGAGAAAGAGAGACAGAAAGAGACAGAGATAAAGAGAGAGAGAGAAAGAGAGAGAGAGAGAGGGAGAGAGAGAGGAAAGGAGGAAGATAGGAAGTGAAAGAGAAAGAGAGACAGAAAGAGACAGAGATAAAGAGAGAGAGAAAGAGATAGAGAGAGGGAGAGAGAGAGAAAGAGAGCGAGGAAAGGAGAAAGAGAGGAAGTGAAAAAGAGAGGGAGGGAGAGAGAGAGGGAGAGAGAGAGAGAGAGATCCCACCCTCTTCGCCAGCGCCCCAGCCGCATCCACAGTGTAGTAGTGTCCACTCTCCGGGGTGCCGGGGTCGGGACCAGCTGCCGCAACACACTCGGTTACTACATTCACCGGCCACGGCGCAATCTGAATGGTAGGGTTCACGCTTGAGAACAATATTGAAAAGTCAATATTGAAATTCATTTTTCTTTTCGTGAATTTATAAGTCACTTTTAGAAACTAAAGACACATTTTGACATTTTGTCCACATCTTCTACGGCCCGATCTGACAGAGATGATTGAAGTCAGTCTTGAGAAGAACTCTTCACTCCTTCTTTGCGGTTTTGAAATGAGTAGAGAAATGTTTCGCAGGCACAAAATATACTCACAGCCGAAGTGACGTTGAGGGATGGAGCGAGCAGGCCGGCCGCGTTCAGCGCCTTGTAGATCTGAAGTTCAGTGGTGAAGAGAGAGAGAGAGAGAACAGAGATAGACAGACATACAGACAATCAGAGAGAGAGAGAGAGAGAGAGAGAGAGAGAGAGAGAGAGAGAGAGAGAGAGAGATGGCACGCACCGCCAGATCCATCGCCCTCTCGATCTCGTCCCTCGCCGCCTCTTCTCCGTCCCTCGGCTGCTGTCCCGTATGGGGCTCGGCCGCGTTCGGATAGGTCCACGAGAGTGGAGGGATGTGCGAGAAGGTGAGCACGGGCGAGGGGAGACTGTCTGAAAGGAGCTCTCTCTTTCTCTGTCTGTCTGTCTCTCTCTCTGTCTGTCTGTCTCTCTCTCTCTCTGTCTGTCTGTCTGTCTGTCTGTCTCTCTCTCTCTCTCTGTCTGTCTGTCTGTCTCTCTCTCTCTCTCTCTGTCTGTCTGTCTGTCTGTCTGTCTGTCTGTCTCTGTCTGTCTGTCTGTCTGTCTGTCTGTCTGTCTCTCTCTCTCTCTCTCTGTCTGTCTGTCTGTCTCTCTCTCTCTGTCTGTCTGTCTGTCTGTCAATCTCTCTCTCTCTCTCTCTTCTCGAATCGACTACTTACTTTGTGAGTTAATGTAAAGGGAAAAGGGGCAAGGAGTGTGTATTTTTAAGATAATTAGATTCAAAAAAAGCCTTACTGGGATCATCCGGGTTGATGGGCGCGCAGGCGAGAGCCGCGGTGAGGAGAGAAGCGAGAAGGAGCATGCTTGGATGCCAACCCCATCTACCCCCGCCCTTTTATATCCGACTGCAACTCTGCGGTAGGTTGTAAACCGCACCCCTCTCCCGCGAAGCTTTCCGCAACTTTTCGGTAAACATTTATTCTTTCGGGGGTGGTAAACAGCACACACACACATATGCACACAGTGTTGTAAAAGTACACGGGCGCGCCCTCTTTTTTCTGCGCGCGGAAATGTATTTGTATATAATTACAATTTAGATTACGAGTGACTAGACTGACTTCAGTAAATAGTAAACAGTATTGCGAAGAGTTTTGCGAGAAAAAAGTTTGTAGGGAGAAGATGCGTTGTATTATTTTTGGTGTTGCAGTTTTGAGCTATTTTTACGGATAAGTGTTGTACGAGAAGTACGTCGTGTACGAAGTGCGTAAGTCTAGTACGAGGGTACGTTGTCCACTCCCGGACGAGTGTACATGCGCTCGGCGTTGCGCGATGCCGGACGCTCCAGGTTGCTGGAAACAGTGATCTCTCTCTTATCTCTCTCTCTCTCTCTCTTTCCATTTCTCTCTCTCTCTCTCCTCGTACCTATAGTTGACTGTTTGACTCTGACTGATCTCATCAATTGAATGATAGGATACGGTGTTCCGCACCGGCTGCGGCAGCGTCGACTCCTCCACGGGATCCGGCACGAACGGCCTGAATTTGTTTACTTGTTTACCATGTTGTTTACATGTATGTTTTGTTTGTTTGTTTACTTCCCAACGCCAACAACAGTGCTCTCGAAACGGTTTATTGTGCTGCGAAAGATGGGGGGCGATACAACTGTTCATAGAGGGGGAGAGCACTGCTGTCGGGGAGGTTAGAGGCTGAGACTATGTATTTGATTTGAACTGATTGAGTGATTGAGAGAGTGCGCGCTCGCATCGATTATTGATTCTTATGAGAGTGAGTGTCATAGCAAAGCGAATAGCACCGGGCCTAGAAGCCTTTTGTCTTTTGACTGCCGCGAAAAAGTTTGCGCACTGAATTATAGACGAAGAGTATCTAGTTTTTCTTCTTGAAACCTTCGAGCAATCTACAGATAAACCTACAGATGTAACGATTCAGATATAAATCTCTGTTGGTTGTTAGTAAGAAGCGATCTGTTCGGTCTGAGACCTGTAAAATGCGAGTTGAGCCCTCTGGGGCGAGAGGGGCGCGGCTTCCATGGTATCGGGACGCGACGAGCGAGAGATCTCATCCGCACTGCAAACACGCGAATGACATTCAATAAACCGATACAGTTATATCTACCGTTGTGAGCTGGCTTTTAGAAAACGTGCGCAAAAAAAGTTTAAACATGTCCATTTCTCCGTTTCATGTTTTTCGAATAACTAAACATCGAAAAAGTTATAGTGATCATTTACAACAAAAAAACTCCGTTCTCACCTGTGCTGAACGATCCGCACTGGCTGCGGCTTCACCAGGTTCTCCAGCTCCATCGGCGACGGCACGAACTTCTCTGAATACATCCTTACGTTCCTCATCCAGTGATGCATCCACTGATGCATAGAATGCATAGTAAGAATGTTTTAACCCATTTTTTCACAATCAAATCCACCATATATGCGACAAATCGAATTGAACCGAATTGATCAGTGCCATTTTCCCGCAACAGACCCTTCCCAGTCTTTTGCTTGTTCAAAGTCAAACAAACGTCGAAAACAGTTCAGAAACAGGAGGAATCTCGAATTTCATGCACACACACACCACATTCCAGTTTCCTTTTTTTAGAAGAAGATTTTATACAGGGGGTTACACATCACCGGGGAGAAAGAGGAATAGAAAGGACATGCATTCAACCTTCACAGCATGTCGCGGCTGTCGGTACTCGCGGGGCGCTCGTAGGTGGTCTCCTTCTTGTAGCTCTCTCGCACCACCTCGTGCACATTGTGCCGCACCACACTGCCGTCGGACGAGACCGACGCCCGCCGGCCGTAGCCCTGTCCGTCTCTTCCATAGCCATGCTGCCCCTCCCTTCCGTCCCGCCCGTACCGATCCCCGTACCCGTAGCCGCTCCTGCGCGTGCCGTACGCGTCATCGATGCCGTTGCCGTACCCCCGGTTTCCGTAGCCATGTGCGGCGAGGCCGCGATGCGATCCGCCGTAGCCCGAGTAGGGAGTCGAGTACTGCTCGTGTTCGTTCACCAGCAGAGCGCGGTCGTTGGTGGCGCCGTCGCCCTTTCCATTGCCAGCCTGAAGGGTGGAGTAGTGACCACGAGAGGCCGAGCCCAGACCGAGATTGGCGGCTGCAAAGGAGGGTTAGGAGAGTTAGGGGTTACTGGGAAGGTTCATGCAGAGAGATAGGGGGGGGGGTGAGAGGGAGAGAGAGAATAGGGCAGGTTCATGCCATGCAGAGAGGAAGATAGTTGTGAGAGAGGTACTGACGAGAGTGAGAGAGAGAGAGAGAGATAGGGAGAGAGAAAGAGAGAGAGAAAGAGAGAGAGGGAGGGAGAGAGAGGGAGGGAGAGAGAGGTGCAGACAGTCAGACAGTACCCTTCTTGGGCTTCTCTCGCTTCCTCTTGGCGCACAGCCAGGCGAGTGTGCTGAGAAGAGCGAGCAGCAGCAGCAGACCGAGGATGATGAAGATGATCATCAGCCTGTGATTGATTATTGATTGTTTATTGGTTGATATTAATTTATTGATTAGCAACGATATTCTGCATGTCATACTAACTTCATCAGCCTGCGATTGATATTGATTGATAAGAAACACGTAGAATATAGTATAGTCATAAGAATATGTATGAGAACCTAGTAAGTTATTTTGTTTACACATCGCAACAGTACATTGTCGCGAAATTGATCTCTTGGATCGTTGTATGGCCTATGAAACGTATTTACGTATGGTGAGTTTGTTTGTTTTCAAAATGGATTTATGTGAGCATTATGATTCGCACAAAAATCTATAGTGCTGTAACAGAAATGTTATGATCTTAGAAACATATTTGATAGGCATGGATTTGTTAAAGCAAATATCACATACCAGAGAGGAATAGCGGCTTCCTGCGGAATACAACAAGATCTACCGCAGCACTCCAGATCCGCATTACACCTATAAACAAACAGGTAAACAAGAAAACAAGCAGGTAAGAAGAAAAACAATTAAACAAACAGGTGAACAAATAAACAAACAAGTGAACAAGTAAACGGTCAGGTGGAAAACTAAACACTGACCTGAACTCGTATCGCTCGTTCTTGCCGCTCACGTCTCCCTCCTCATAGATGCATTGGATGAACGCGTTGTCATAGCCTAATATTGATTTATTGATTTTTCTAGGCATATTGATTTCTCACCCTCGTATAGGATACCGCGGGACTTGCCCTGTAGAAGGATCTCCATCCTTCCGCCGGTTGAATTACTGAAAGATATGCAAATTAGGATGTTTGGAAGGGTGCCAAGTGAGAGAAATAAATAAATATCGCTGACAAATGAATCAGAGTGGGTGTGTGGGTGTGGCCCACTTGGGTTGGCACATGGCGCATAGTGCACATAAGTGAACAGGAGAAAGAGAGAGAGAGAGAGAGAGAGAGAGAGAGAGAGAGAGAGAAAAGAGAGAGAGATCATGGGGGAGAATGAATTGCGGGGCATGCCAACTCCTTCTCTGAACATCAAACCGAAAACAACGCCTGATCGATTGATAATCATTTGGGAGAGAATCGAAACGGGTTATGATTGCCGAAGAATGGAGTTGGAGCGGCAAGGTCGCTTCTCTGCTACCCGAGACAGGTAACAGTTACTGCAGTAACAATAGCCGGAAACTGACAAGGTATCGATTAGAGAATGTGGGTATGTGTGTTTGCGGGAGAGAACCGGCATGGTAAAAGATCGGGGAGATAGAGAGAGAGAGAGAGAGAGGAATGGAGGGAGACGGTTCTTGCGAACGCTAATGCATTGTCGAAACGGCCACATTAGGGACGCGTAGGAAGGGTTGTAACCTTGCCGAATCACCCACAATCAAAATCAACGTGTGGAAATGTGTTTTCAATCAAAATGAAAGAACATCGCTAGTATCTCAAATCAAATGATTTCCGTAATATTGAAGGAAACCCCTTTTTGATTGCGATTTGTACACTTGTGGGCGTAGAAAACCCACACTGCAGTGAAAAAATGTGGGTTAGTCAGATTAGTCATCAATAAAAACGGATCAGATTAGCGCTGACAAGCGGTAAACAGTGAAGTTTGCAAAAATCAATAATACAGTTTCGTAAATATGTGAATTGAGTCTGCGTAGCGGAAGGACAAATGCAACTGTATGAGTGCTTTCTCTTTCTCCCTCTCCTCTCTCTCTCCCTTTCTCTCTCCTTCTCCCTCTCTCTCACAAGCAGGCAGAAGCCTGTATTCTATACTCCCTCTCACCAGTCTACGGTATATATTAATCTCTGCCGCTTACACTCTCTCGTTCTCTCCCATCCCAACACTGTCTCGCTGTCTCTAGCTACACTGAACTCTCTCGTTTCGCCGCGCTCTCTAGCGAATCCGAGGCTAGAGCGTCTTGCAAACATAACATGCGAGGGCGGACCGAGTCTCTCCCCCGCTCTCCCGCGCACACTCTCGAGTGCATGAGCAGAAATCGATAACGATCAATCAATCGATAGTGCTCGATGATCGCTTAAAAATGAGCGCATCTGAAAAGGGCGTGGCCGCAATTTGTCTGCCAGACGGGAGAGAGAAACCATCACACTTTTCTCCGGTCAATCGCTTTGGGTCAGGCATATGGCATATAACATTATATAACATTAGTGTAATAGCAATAGCAGTAGAGTAAGTAATTCAAATATGTAATCATGATAATGACTGATCAGATAGCGATCGGAATTGGAAGTGATCGGAATGCGTTTCAATCTCCCACAGCCCTTTTCCAGGGGGGCTAGTTTACGATCCATCATCTTTTGCCGGGGCTGACGCGGATGAAATCATTCAAATCCCCTATCAGACAAGACGGATACGGAAGAGATGAAAGGGAGAGTGCAATCAATTACGAAAACACGACACGCAGCAAGGTCAGAGAGGGGGGTGAGACTAGCGAGACTCTCTGAGGAAGCGTTTCGGCAAATAGAGCCGCTCCCTCAGAATAGAGAATAGAGAAACACTCACGCTCACTCGTCACTGACTATTTGAAATCGAGTCGGGTACTGGGTTCAACAGTTACAAGTAGTGTAAAACAAGACTCCTTTCTTCTACAACATTTTTTATGGATAAATATATTATTATTTCGCATGTTCCGGTTACCATCAGTCCCTCAGGGTACTTCAAGTACCGCTGACTCAATTACTTTATCTGTTTACATCTGACATCATTCCACTTTTTGCTGCTTCAATCTCGCACATGTGACCGAACACTGTGTACACTTTCCTGTCCGCGGACCGGATCCGATGGTCCCCAGGACTAAGCGGACCCTCCCCTGAGGAGAGGGTCCGTCAAAGACGCTCAAAACAGCTCTCGAAAGTCGAAAGAACGCAAAGCCTGTGTTCCGCTTCCTGACATTGTCTGTCTGTCTAGACCAGACACACTTTCGAATTCGAGCTATTAATTTATTCTGATAACCTATTTTACTTATTATTTATTATGAGACGCTTACTCTTACTGATGACCGCAGCTGCGGCGACCCTTGGTACGTTTCATACTTGGGATACGTTTCATGGTTCTGTTAATATTGCTAGTGCTGGAAAAAATGTAATATTGCCATTTGTAGCCCTTCAGAAACAATGTGCAAACGAGTTTGTCAGTTGATCTTGATAGAAGCCAATTGTGTATTGTGTGATTTTCGTGAGACAAAGAGAACGCGTGATAAGATCAACCATCACAAATAGAGCCGCTCCGATCTTTTTCTCACGAGAGTCCCAGGAAAAAAAAGACGATAATCATCTTGGACTTTGTCACCGAACGTTCTAAATACTCTGAATACCTTGTTTTTGGTTATCTACATAGATCTAATTCCTCCTCATCTCGTGTGGTTAGCACAGGAAGAGTGAAAGAAAGTAAGAGAGAGAGAGAGAGAGAGAGAGAGAGAGAGAGAGAGAGAGAAAGAGAGAGATCTCACTTCTCCCCCTCCTCCAGCCCTCTCCTCTCCTTCCGTCAACCATGCGTGTATGTCCCTGGAGCCCCTTCGACCCGCTGAGAACGCTAGAAATTACTACGAGTGCGCGGCGCTCAGCGACGAGGAGGTGACAGTTTTTTTTATATTTATTTTGTCTTTTAGCTTTTTCATCACTTTGTTTTGAAACGTATTGTTTTTGTTATGTATGTACATACAAATATGATACGACATTATAAATATTTATTATTTTTAGATCTCCGGCTACCATCTCTCCGAGCGATTTCTCGGAGTGTGGAAGCTGCGCGACTGTCCCAGTGGGGCCGAGTTCGATGAGGGTGTGTGGAAACACTACGTGACAATGGCAAATTCGGATTGATATAGAAACCATCCCTGTTCTTGATATGCTGCGTTTGTAACGTATTGCGTAATCATACTCAATATCGGAGGACCATTGTCGAAACCCCATCAACGCCGAGATACCATCTGGTTGAAACGTTCCAATTCTCTTTTTCCTATCTTGTCATGTTTGTACTTTTTCGATCTTTAATTTGCACGAGTTGTTGAAACCCGTATAAACTATTATCAATCCATAAACACATTTTCAGGTCGCCAGCGCTGTTCTGATCGCAAGACACTCCGCAGACAGCGAGTCAGCTGCGGGTCCAATCCAACGAGTACCGGATGCGTCAAGCCGTGTAGCAGTGAGTTGTGTGATTCGCAGACTGTTGCAGTTGCTGTTTTGCGCACTATTGCAGCAATTCTCCGTCGTCCTATGACCTATGCGAGAACTGTACTAGTTAGAAATAGTCGCTCTCTCATTCCAGTCACCGCCTCCTCCGCCGCCGCGGGGTCTGCTTGCAACTGGATGACGTCATCCCTCCAAGCCGATCCTGCCAGTAACGCCTATTTCCTGCAGTGCGCCCAGACGCAACAGGGGTAAGTTCAAACTTTTTTTTAACTTAGAATGAGAATTCTGCATGTTTGCAGAACTACAAAGGAATACGTTTCAAACACCGAGTAAACGTGGTTGTTGTGAATTTCGAACAATCATTGATCGTTTCGACTTTTGCTAGACAATCATCAACATAAAAGAGCAATAATCGTTTCAATGTCTTCCCCTGTGGTGTGGCAATCTTGCATGTCTTAGAAACTCTGTTTCCCAAATTCATGAGTTACACACTTCTGGACACATCAAGAGTGAGTTGAGTGAGTATTTACAAAAAAGTAGACACTAGAGTAGAATTAAAACACTCACATCATTCTGTACAAATGGTTATTGCGAATTTTGAACAATTATTCCTACTGTTTCTAGCGCAACAATCGCTTCAATCAATATCTCTTTTCATTGCAGTCCCTCGTGTGGTGTGTGGCAGCGTCAGCCGTGTGCAGTGGGTACTGTATTCGAAGCAGCCACTGGCATTTGCACACCACTAGCGGCAAGGTTTGTAGAATTTATCATAGAAATACTTTTGTTTGTTTACGTATTGTTTCACATATCCGTATGGAGATATGAAAGATGTTTTCAAAGGGACAAATGCGCATAATTGTCCAAAAACATCTTCACTGCATGATATATTACGTTATTGAAACGTATTCACTTCAGTGTACTGTTTCGGTATAATATTTCAGTTTCGCTGTTATTTACACAAAAATTAGTATTGCCAAATCCAAATAGAAAGCCAATTTCATTCCACTTCATGTCTATTTGTTTGCCAAAACACCTTCACTGTGTGATATGACGCGGTTGAAACGTATTCTATACATATACATTCTCTCGTCAGATCTGCCTGCTCGCCCTCCTCCTCACCCGTGTGTAGTTGTGCCTCTGTAAACAGCGCCTGTCCCGGAGTCGCCACCTGTCAACAGGTACCGTAACCTGAATTCATTCTACCGTATCCAACTACAGTACTTTTCAGAGCGTGTGCTGCCAACCCACTGCCATTTCCTCTTCGTTCTCTCCACAGGCCCAACAGCCTCGCATCTGTCCCGGATCCAACGTCGAACCTCTAGGACCCTGCTCCCAACCCTGTCCCCAATGTAAGTGATATCGATTGTTATCGATTGATTATCGATTTTCAGACTCTGCCTGTATGCCCAACATCGGCTGCTGTCCGGTGCCAGTCATAAATCAACAGCCAACTGTTCCCGTTCAAATCAGTGAGTATCGATTGATTGATTATCGATTGTCGATTGATTGCAGACCTCTGTCCGGGCTCCCTCTCACCGCCAGTTGGAACATGTGGAATGTGCCCTACTAACACACAGTGCAACGCTCAAATGGGACGGTGGGTTGATCTACGTTCTTGTTTTGATCTACTAATTTGGTTTTCCTAATCCTCTACTATCATTTTCTAAATGAACAGAGCAAAACAATTGGCTACGTGTGATGAAGCAAATTTATTCGAGACAAGCGTTCAAGGGTTGTATTCGATGGGGAGGTTCTTGCGGCGGACCATTCCGTCGCCCTGGAACCATTCGCGGCGGAAGGTCTTGGCAGCGCCGTCGGGGGTGTTGGTCCACTCGATGGTGATGCGGTCGTTGTTGGTGTCCTCCTGACCGTACTGGAACGCGTCGCAAGAGACGGCCATCAGCACGGCCTCCTTGGGGTCGAGCACTCCGCACGGCGGGTCGACGCCGAGGCGCTTCATGTTGGTCGTCTTGATGGCCCATCCGATGCGGCGTCCTCCGGCATTGGTGATCTGTAGAAACGAGAGTTAGAATACTGTAGAATACAGTACTCGTCGACAACCCACCTTGATGTGGTAGGTGTGCTTGTCATCGTAGGGGGCGTTGAAGACGATCTTGGTACCCGGCTGGGTGTTGATATCTCCGGGAGGGACGGACTGAGCCATGGCGAATGGATGCCGGCAGCCCGCTGCACCCGCCTTTTATTCGCCCAACCAGACATGCTAATCGACGAGTTGCGCGAAATAGCAAGGAGTTTGGCTAATACACCATTCCCAATGAGATATTAAAACTAGAGTAATTTGCATATTCAAAATTCAGTTGTTGTCCGATGAATCGGCAACCTTCGACTGACATCGTATACAACGTCGTTCTTCTCTGTCCAAGTAAGTCAGAGAGAGAGGAGATAGATAGATAGATAGATAGATAGATAGATAGATAGATAGATAGATAGATAGATAGATAGATAGATAGATAGATAGATAGATAGATAGATAGATAGATAGATAGATAGATAGATAGATAGATAGATAGATAGATAGATAGATAGATAGATAGATAGATAGATAGATAGATAGATAGATAGATAGATAGATAGATAGATAGATAGATAGATAGATAGATAGATAGATAGATAGATAGATAGATAGATAGATAGATAGATAGATAGATAGATAGATAGATAGATAGATAGATAGATAGATAGATAGATAGATAGATAGAGAGAGAGAGAGAGAGAGAGAGATCCCTCGTTCAGACGGTTCTCCCGCCAACCAGGCCTGTGGTTCGAACAACGCCTGTCCGTCTGGCAATGGGTGCTATAATGGAGCCTGCTGTCCCATGCAGTGTCCACAGGGACAGGTAATCGATAATCAATCGATAATCAATCGATAATCAATCAATACTTTCTCCAGACGGCTCTGGGCTTCTGTGGGCAGGCTTCGGCTTGCGCCCAATCAAACGCGCAATGCTACAAGCCGGCAGGGTGTTGTTGTCAGGTGAGTGTTCGAACGTCAACCTGTTTTCGGAACACCGGAAACGGAAAAGAGTAGTAATTTCCCTTGGACCCAGAACGATTGCAGTGCTGTTTTCTCTGCTCTATGAATGCCAATTGAGAGGAAAGTTGTATTAGTAGTAAGTAGTGTCCCGTTTAGGTGGATACGATTCGCCTTCCAGTGTGCGCCAATGGACAGTCAGCCAAGAGACGGTGCTCGGTGAGTATCATAGTTCTTTCCCTCAAAGCTGAATTAAAATAATTACTAACATAGTCATTTCATGCAACCAAACGTATGAGACAAAACATTTTGTAGGTTGACGCGGAGTGTGGATTGAACGAGGAATGTAGTAACATGGGCTGCTGTCCCATGCCCTTCTGTCCCACTGGAGTGCAGGTAAGTCAACACTCTCCCTATCATCTCTCTCTCTCTCTCCCTCCCTCTCCCTCCCTCCCTCTCTTTCACTCCATCCCTCTCTCCCTCCCTCTCTCACCCCTCCCCTACAGGCCATCTCCCGTTGCCACACCACCAATGTCTGTATGCCGGGCCAGCAGTGTCTGGAGGGTCTCTGCTGCGCCCTTCCAAGATGCCCCAATGGAATCGTATCACTCGGGGTGAGAATGCACATACGTTTCGATGCGAAGATATATCGATCACAGTCACTGGAAATGGGTTGAGTGTGTTCCGGGGAAAAATAGTTTATCAGCAGATCATACAACCGACCTAGCCTCTATGAGGCCTCTATAAGGCCTATTTAGAAAAAAAACTCTTTTGAAATATTGAATATCTATATATTTATTATTTATTATTAATTGACGAGGTGTTATTCAGTACAATTATATAGAACATTCGAAGGCTTGAATGAGCACTTATACGAACCAGAAAGTGGATGTGAAACACATAATATAGAAAGAGCGGCAGTACATGTGAGAAATATCGATGACTCGAAGACGAAGAAGCACTTATACGAGGGGAAGTATATGGACTAGTCACGTTATATAATCCACATGTTTGCGAAAAGTACTTGTGAGACAACAATCGAATATCTCAGGTTGAAGGGCATTGACAGTATTGAAAACCCTATAAGAGTAGAATGCTCTTGCCGCGTTGCTTTTGGCGTTGCTACGGGGGTAGTACTTGATGGGCAGACCGCGAGTAGAGCTCGGGCGTTTGTCGAAGAGTGCAGAGAGAGGCAGGTCGATCTTCCCGGACTTCAGCCTGAAGAAGTAACATAAGTCATTGAGTTGTCTTCTCCTCTCAAGCGTTTCAAGGCCAAGCCGAGAGCGTAGCGCTGCATGCGATAGATGTGAAAGCTTGCATCGGAAAGCTAAGCGAGTTAGGAACAGCTTTTGGATAGATTCCAACGTGTTGATGTCGATGTCGTATAGTGGACTGTAGATCACACTAGCGTATTCAGCAATCGAGCGCACATAGATGATATACGCATTGACGAGAACGGCTTCGTTTCTTGTTTTCAGCGACAGGAAGAGGAAGTTGATCTTCCTGGTTGCCTTGGAAGCAATGGTGTTTACGTGTTGACGGAAGGTGAGGTTGGAAGAGACGATGACTCCGAGATCACGTATCTCCTCGCTGGACGGAACTGGCGAACCGGAAAGGTTGTAGACGTGACGTGGGTTCTTCCTTCCAACGTGGACAACGGCACATTTGCTGGCGCAGACTTGCATCTCCCAGTCCTCGATCCATGTCTCCAATGCTCTGGCAGCTGCTACTAGCGAATCGGGTGAATCAGTTCGCTTGAAGGACGTTGAGATCTTGGCGTCGTCGGCGAACAGGTAGATGTTGACGTGCGGGGGCATCAGGGAAGGTAGATCGTTGACGAACAGCAGGAAGAGGAGAGGTCCGAGAACGGATCCCTGGGGCACTCCGGAGAGGACAGCTTCGTGCGCACTCAGCTCTCCCTCCACCTGCTGTCGCTGCGTCCGGCCAGTGAGCCACGAGCGCAGCCACGCGTGTAGCTCGCCCGTCACTCCCAACGACGACAGCTTAGCAAAAAGCTTCGGGTGACTCACTCGATCGAATGCTTTCGAGAAATCGATGTAGAGCACGTCAGTGCACATGCCTCTGTTTTCGGCATTTACTAGATCGCTCATGAACAATAGGAGCTGGGAGTCAGTACTCCGTTTGGAACGAAATCCGAATTGAGAAGAGGACAGTAATCGAAAATTCGAAAGGTATGTAGTTAGTTCATTTTTGATAATGGTTTCCATAACTTTTCCTATGGCGGAGGTTAATGAAATTGGGCGATAATTACTAGGATCATGTTTTGCTCCCTTTTTGAAAGCAGGAGTGATCACTCCCGTCTTCCATTCAGAAGGTAAAGTGGATGTGAACATAGAGTAGCTAAAAAGAAGTGAAAGTGGAAACGCGGTGGCAGAAGCCGTGTTCTTGAGAAATATAGCAGGAATTTGCTCGGGGGTCTTATTGACCTTGGCAATAAGCCGAGTGAGAGTTTGTTCCACAGTGTGTGGAGAGAACCGCACGTCGTGGATGCGAGCCGCTGTGGCCGACTCGAGAGCCGGCAGCCGCCCGTTGTCTGTGGTGAACACTGATGCGTACTGCCTAGACAGAACCTCCGCCTTAGCCGCCGCTGTATCTGCAATTCGATCACCTGCAATCAGAGTCGGTATAGGTACTTGCGCACGACCACACCTCTTCATGTAAGAAAATAACGATGCCTTGTTAGAAGCAAATAATCGTTCTTTCAACACTCTCTCCCTTCTTGCTACCTTCTTAATTCTTTTCACCATATGTTTGTATGCTGGGGAGTTTCCTTCCCTCCTCCAGATTGATAGTTTAGCGGCAAAAAGCCGGTGGATGTGGCGAGATCGAAATGTTTTCACAACATCGAATCGCGGAATGCAGCACTCAATCACATCATGCATTATGCGTGTGAATCTCTCATACATTGTATTGATATCAGGGAGACGCATCAGCTCAGAGAGCCAATCGAATGAAACAATCATGCTTGTTGCCGTTGCATAATCACCCTTGCGGAATGACAACACAGAGCGGCGAGCAATCGGAATGCGAGTGGGATGACAATGCACAGAGGAACACACGTTTTTGTGATCTGCAAAGCCGTCACTGACAGTGACGTCAGAGCAGAAATCACGGGACGAGCACAAAACCAAATCGAGGATATTTTCTCCTCGAGTTGGAACAGTTACAAGTTGGGACAAGCCATGCGACACACAGAAGGAAACAAGCTTTTCACACTGACGGCAAGCAGAAATAGGGATATCCCATTTAACATGGGCACAGTTGAAGTCTCCAATAAGGATAATTGGGATGGTAGTGTTGGAAAGAGCAATAAGCTCAATTTCATTGAGCAATCTCTCGATAGACTGCGAATGGGTGGGGTGGTAGATGGATATAAGTTTAAATGGACGAGGGGTGCGGACGTCTACACAAAGCATCTCAACATCAGGCGTAGTTTCGACAAGAGACATGGGAATAGAGTGTCGAGCGAAGATAGCGACGCCGCCACCAAGGGCGACGCGGTTCATCTCTCGGCACTCTATCCTTACGAAAAACTTGATACTCGCCATCCGATATGAATGAATCCGGAATGCTTGTGTCAAGCCAAGTCTCACACACAGACAGAATATCAATGTCGTTAGAAGCAATGTAATCTCGGTATAGTTGGGCGTTATTACGTATAGACCGTGCGTTTACTTGACAGACAGACAGGGGCTTGCGACTCACTGGTTTCCGCGCGGTGTCCACTCAGTGGCCGTCTCCAGCTTGACCAGCTTGCAGTTGTGTACTGTCTACTGCCTCTTCTTGGCGGCGTCGTTGCGGGAGATGGCTTCTTTCCACGCCGCTTTGTACAGCGACATCTCGGATGGGCTGTAATCTGGTCGAGCGCTTACCTGAAGCTTGTTGGCGCGGACGTGGGCGTGGAACTTCTTGAGGAACGAGTAGACATCGTTCTCGGAAGGGAACTCGCAGACGAGCGGGCGCGGAGGCTGATCGCCTTGCCGCGCACGGCCCACCCGAAAAACCTCCACCGGGGAGGCCAGATCTAGCTTCGAGCACAACTCACGCATATAAGCAGCGTCGTCTTCCTTCTCGTCAACGTGCTTGATGAAGACGCGCTTCTTGCGAAGCTCATCCTGGCTCTCCTCGCGGACAGCCTTGCGCACCAGTTGAACCTGGGCGGCCGTCGACCCGCCGCCCACCACAGAGGCGAACGAGCGGGCCGATGGCGGCTGGCCTGCAAGCAACTTGTCCACACGCTCACTCACCTGTTTCATCTGCTCCGCCAGGCTGTCCTGCTTCACTTGCAGCTCCTTGACGGCAGTCGTAATAGGTAGAATAAGCTGCTGGATAGATCCGAACAGATCCTTCAGTAGCACGGTGAGGGAATTACAGGTGACGGGCGAATTCTGTTGGAACATGTCCATGTCCACCTGGACAATAGTAGGAACAGAGGTAGAGACCCCAATGAACATTTGTGCGACCCAAGCGGAATTCTGTTCTAATGTCCTAATATGCAAATAAGCAAAGCACTGTATCTTCAGGGTTTTAACCTATGCAGTTAGATAGCATTCGATTAGCTGATTTCAGGCATACTTTGTTTGCGGCTGAAGATACTGTGCTAATACCCGAAAAGTCACTAAATGTGGTCGATGACGTCATCATTCTCTCTGATCTCGCCGCCCTCTCTGTCACTTTGCCCCGTTGAGAGCGCGCGCCCCAGTGCGCGCACTTGGCGCGGAATTGTAGCGCGCGTATCCAGTAAACATAGAACATTCATATATATTTAGAAACTACATAACTGAAGTCAGATTATCATAATAATAAGATAACGAAATTTTGAAATCACAATTATCGATTAGGGTCCCTAGAACAGAGGTTTCGAATACGGGGGTGGTGATGTGGGGGGATTTGCAAGTACGTTTCGCAAAACCACAGCATCAATTGATTTGTTCACACAATTATCGTTTTGCTGGAGTAAGAGAGAATTCTACCTACGAGTGTATAATTATATCACCGGTTCCGGTTAACCGGTTAACCGATTTTGAAACGGTTTTCGGTTAACCGGTTAACCGAACCGTGACTTCAAAAAACCGGTTCCGGTTAACCGGTTTTCGGTTATCGAAACCGTCACTGAAGGTGTGAGATCATCAAAGATAGCGCGAAATTCATTCTTATTTGTCAGTCACCGCCATTGTTACATCACAAAACTCGAGAAATTTGACAATACGAGCGTCGAACCATGGCCTAGACAGTCAGCTACAGGAAATTCGGTTAACCGAACGATTCGGTTAACCGGTTCGGTTAACCGAAAACCGGTTTCTGTCACGGTTTTTCGGTTCGGTTAACCGGTTAACCGAAATCAAAACGGTTTCCGGTTAACCGGTTAACCGAACCGGTTAAATAACCGAAAACCGGAAAAATAACCGAAATGACGGTTAACCGGACCATCTCTAATCATATATCATTTATCATTATAATCATTATATCATTATATCATCAATTATATCAGATATAATTATATCAATTAATTATATCATGCATGATTATATAATAAGTATATGGTTATCCTGCGCCCTACTATGGAAACCTGCTAATCTCGAAGATCCTGTCACTCACCATCTCTCTGCAGACTTGCACCCGCTCGCTGGACTGCGGTCGCCCGGGGGTGGAGTGTGCCAATGGGGCATGCTGTCCCCTGCCCACATGCGGGAACGGAGTCATAGCCATACAGAGGTAGTCCCCCTCCCCCCTCTCTCCCTCTCTCACGCCCCCCCAGGTGCACCTCCACCTGTCCGTCTGGTTCTGCGTGTTCGAATGGTGGCTGCTGTCCGCTGCCCGCCTGCCCGGCTGGTGGAATGGCTCTGAGTGGGTGCGGCGCCAAAGGATGCGGACGGTGGGTGGACATTGGTAAGATGTTAGGAGTCGAAACCACTTGATCCAAATTCGCGTTTCTTTGTAATTACTCAATTGCGTGTTATTGATTAAGTTGCGATCACTCTCTTCGAAACATTCTCGAATTTCTTCGAACCAAAACACTGCTTCTCGAATCGCCCTCATTGTCAGAACAGTCCCGGCTTTCGAAGAGAGTGAATGCAAAATATGGCACACCTCAACGTTTTACTGTCCGTTATTACATTGTGTTTTATTCACATTGTAAATACACAACGTGATTGAGTACATTAATTATGGGAGTTCTTCAAACTCAAACATAATGGTGATGCGGAAAGTTGGGTGGACATAGAGAAGTATCACTCTGTTCTTCCCGAGATTACGTATCACTCACCATGTAAAGAACTAGCGCGAATATACGCTCTAATCGTAGACATGGCTAGCATAAAAACCACATAATCATACACACTGGAACGTCATTGTATTGTTTTCAGTGGAATGGAGTGTTTCTCGGGCGGCTGCTGTCCTCTTCCCCTCTGTCCCTCTGGCCTCGTACCAACGCAGAGATGCCGGACGGGAGTCGTGTGCCCCAATGGAAACGTTTGTTTGTTGTTGTTGTTTATCGGCCTGTTGCCGAGATACACTGCATGATGGTTGTTAGGGCGAAACATTTGGCATATACATAATTGCATGTGTGGTATAGATTCCCATTATGCAGACACAATGGAACGTATCTCATTTAGATGTGCGAGAACGGCGTGTGCTGTCCTATGCCGCAGTGCAGCAACTCACAGATCGCAGTGTCCGGTACGTCTCTCTCTCTCTCTCTCTCTCTCTCTCTCTCTCTCTCTCTCTTTCTCTTTCTCTTTCTCTCTACCTCCCACCTTCCCCCTCTCTCTCCCTCTCCTTCTCTCTCCTCTCTCTCCCCCCTCTCTCCCTCTCTCTCTCTCCCACCTTCCCCCTCTCTCTCCCTCTCCTTCTCTCTCTCTCTCTCTCTCTCTCTCTCTCTCTCTCTCTCTCTCTCTCTCTTTCCCTCCCA
>CAWZYM010000188.1:87500-97500 GCA_963966185.1 Rhabditoides inermis | reverse complement strand
GCGAATACGTTTCATGTAAAACGATACCAGACTGTCGACAACCAATGTGCCGAATTTTGATGTTATGTTTAACTGTGTGGTGATATAACCGTATTTCTGCAGCAACGACACATCTTTTCCAAAATCGGCTGTTAGAATTATGATTGTAACAAATGTTAACTACAGCGTCAATCCAGTTTAGAAAGGAAACACCTGGGAGGCAACTTCCGGAATCATTTGTGTGACTGTTTGCCTTGCAGCAACGGCGCATCGGGCGGGTCGGCGCAGTGTGTGCGCTCTCTGTGCGTGTGTGCCAACGGAGCCAGCAGCAACGGAGCAGCCTGCCTCAAGGTAAGAGATGATTTTTTTGTACTGGACTAGAAATAATGAAACGTCATATGGAAAATTATATGCATCACCATGTTCAATTCATTTGAAAATATCAATCATTAATGCATTATTTTATTCACTTGTGAAAAAAATGAAGAAAAAACGTCTTATGCAATCGTTATGAAGAATCTGTGAAAGTGTGAAAGTCGTCGGTGTTTCGAGAATTCGTTTCACAGACGAACGCAATGGTGCGCACGATGGCGCGGAATGGGTGCGATCAGTACGGGTCTCCATGCAAATTCGTGTTCTCGACTGCCAGACGTCGTCCCATATTCGCCCCCATCGGAAACACGACAGAGCAACCGCGTAAGTGATTATTGATTATTACCCATTGAGCTACTAGCATCACATAGTTTTCTCTTCGTGTTATTAATTCATTCAAACATGAGATTGTGGCACAATAAAACGTTCTCATGGGTATTATATTAGATGCTTGAAACGTACATCATCATATATTTCCAGTGTTCTTCAACGTGGCGTCTGAGCGTGGCTGTGTGTCGGACGATGCTTCGATCGATGCGGACGCCACCTGTCTGCCCAACGAGAAGTGTATCGACGGAAGATGCAGGATGTGGGTCGTCTACTACTGATATCATGTTCACAGTGAAAAGCTCATTCATGAAAACAACGTCGAGGGTAGGATTATCTTTTAAAAGGACTTCCGTAAGAGAAGAGTTTGTGTTACTCAACGTAATGCAACAAAAGCTCATGCATTTTATCAATCGAAATAGTAAACAAACCTGCTCTTTCTGCAATAAAAACTAATGCGAGCAAATGTTGTATGTCGGGAGATTGATTTCGGTATCCGATCGATTATATATAACTTGTTGAACTATTGGAGCAGGTTTGTGTACTATTTCGATTGATAAAATGCATGAGCTTTTGTTGCATTACGTTGAGTAACACAAACTCTTCTCTTACGGAAGTCCTTTTAAAAGATAATGAATGTACTTTTATTGGATTTCATATAAATCTACCTACATTAACATGAACCACAAAACATTTTTTGAAAGAAATCCAACAGTTCACCCACCTTGTTGAGTCCAAAATTGTATAAAATTTGCAAAAAAAGAGTTTAGGTAATGCTGATGGAAAAATTTACAATTCCAATGTCATTTCTATGTAAAATCATATATTACGAAAGGGTTTGCCACCAGGCGGAACCGAACTCGAGCCATGTGTCTCAACGGGCGCAATCGCTAACCACAACACTACTGTGCGCACGGCAGAGCACGCGATCTAAACGATATCAGTGCAATCCACAGGCAGTGCGGATTGTGCACCTCCTGTCTGCTGGGGGCAGCCGGTGCGCGCCACCCCCCCCCCCCCCCTAGAAAACGATCCGTACACGGGGGATTGCCTGCCCCTCAGGGGGCGCGCGCGCGTATCTCGCTTCCTACAACAGCTAGCGTTACCAAAATCGAAACTTAACCATTTTCTAACATTCTGATAACATCTATCAGCATCACATTGTTCTCGCAAAGATTTTAAGGGACCTTTTGTTCAGTCGCCTTTTGCCGATTCTAGCGCGCGACTAGGGTTAACACAAACCAACCAGCGCTGCCGCGCTGGTTGTAATGTGGTCTAACTATATATAACTAACTTTATATAACTATAGTTCTATATTAATATAATATACCTAACTAACTATTATATTTTTGTTACTATTAAACAAGCGAGACAGTTATTGATTGCACCCGGGATGAAGGTGGATGATATGATACGAGTGAAACGTATCCCTTCCGAGTGAAACATACTCCTTCCGAGTGAAACGTATTCCTTCCGAGTGAAACGTATTCCTCCCGAGTGAAACGTATCCCTTCCGAGTGAAACGCACCGCTTCCGAGTGAAACGTATCCCTTCCGAGTGAAACGTATCCCTTCCGAGTGAAACGTATCCCTTCCGAGTGAAACGTATTCCTCCCGAGTGAAACGTATCCCTTCCGAGTGAAACGCACCGCTTCCGAGTGAAACGTATCCCTTCCGAGTGAAACGTATCCCTTCCGAGTGAAACGTATCCCTTCCGAGTGAAACATACTCCTTCCGAGTGAAACGTATCCCTTCCGAGTGAAACGTATCGCTTACAGGCGTCTGTGGCCGGGCGAGTATGGATGCGAGTCGGATGTGGAGTGCAGCAGTCGATGCCCCAATACATACTGCGAGGCTAAGGTGAGATGGTCTCTCTCTCTCTCTCTCTCTCTCTGTCTCTCTCTCTCTCTCTCTCTCTCTCTCTCTCTCTCTCTCTCTCTCTCTCTCTCTGTCTCTTTCTCTTTCTTTCTATCTCTCTTTCTTCCTCTCTTTCTCTTTCTCTCTCTCTGTCTCTCTGTCTCTCTTTGTCTCTCTGTCTCTCTGTATCTCTCTGTCTCTCTCTGTCTCTCTTTCTCTATCTGTGTGTCTCTCTCTGTCTTTCTCTGTCTCTCTTTGTCTCTCTGTCTCTCTGTATCTCTCTGTCTCTCTCTGTCTCTCTGTCTCTCTTTGTCTCTCTCTGTCTCTCTCTTTCTTTCTCTGTCTCTCTCTGTCTCTCTGTCTCTCTTTGTCTCTCTCTGTCTCTCTCTTTCTTTCTCTATCTCTCTCTCCGTCTCTCTCCCTCTTTCTTTCTCTCTCTCGCTTTCTTCCTCTCTCTCTCTTTCTCTCTCTCTCTTTTCTTTATCTCTCTCTCTCCCCCCTTTTTCTCTCTCTGTGTCTCTCTCTGTCTCTCTCTCTCTCTCTCATCTCCTTTTCCATTCAGAAGAGTGACAAATCGGTTGCGCAGTGTCAGTGCACCAATGGAATGCTCCTCTACGGACGATGCTGTGGGTTCCTTTCAACATAAAAAAAAACAGTTTATGCTTTTTGACTCTTCATCGTTTTCAACTTGCGCTCTTACTTAATCATCAGTTAAAGTCAATTTGTATGAACAATGTACGTGTGTGTAATCTGAGTCTTCCAGACATTACAATCAATAAGATATCTCTTATTCTGTTCCGGTTTCAGTCTCTCAGTGTCCCCGCGGTTTCCACGAGAGTGGGGCGTACTGTATGCACGACGATGAGGATGCATTCTGGTCGGACGGAGAGGCACAGAACAGTCTGAGGGAACTGCTCAACGCCGGAAAGTGCTGACAACATGTATGAAGAGAGAGGCTTTTCTCTCTCTCTCGATTCTCTCACAGCACGCCAAAAGATTCCATTCAAATAATGTAAAAGTTACTCGTATTAATATTTTTGTAAAAATTACTCGTATTTAATTTTTTTGATATTCTCCGCTATTTCACAGGTCTTTCACTTATAATGCTCGCTACTTATTTTCAGTTGTGTTTCATTCATGTTCTTACGTTCCACAATGCCATGTTTACAATATTTGGATTAAGTTCATAAATTATTCATGCTTACGATAAATATTTTTCTTGGATTATAACTAATAACTTTATGTGATATTATTATGATAACGGCTACGATAAAAAGACCGAGTTATTTGCGAAAAAAGATATTATCTTGCTATTATCTTGCTGTTATCTTGCTGTAACCCTGTCTTTGCAATAAGATCGAATTATTTTCATACCGTAACCCTTCTCTTTGCAAGAAGATCAAAATATTCTCCGACCGTAACAGGTAACTTTACAAGAAAATCAGATGATTCTCGTACCGTAAAACGTTTCTTTGCAAGAAGATCAAGTTATTCTTCTACCGTACTCGGGTATTTCCTCACACTGCGTGTACAGGCTACGCATGCGTGACGCAACAGAGCCTGATTCTGCGTACACTCTGAGTGTACGCAGAACTGGGGGCTACGCATGTGAGATGTGCGTGAGCCTCTCACACATGGTATCAGTGCGTAGCAGTAGTAATCTGATGAGTGTTGACGTTTTGTTCTCACTTGATCTTGCAAAAATCATTAGTGTAAGTAACATCACAATTAAAACGTTTATCTCGTATGCAAATAAACAATATAGGACTTGCATAATTGCACGGAAACACACAAATTATTGTTAATATCATCAGCGTATGGAACAGTTCGGGGAAACATTAACGGTGCCACCAGTCCCCGGTTGCATCAGTCCTTCTGTCAGTCCTCGTCCTCCCGTCGCTTCGCACGTTGCTGTCACGGTGCTTCCAGGCACCCTCCAGCTGTTTCCTCCCGCCGCTCTGAAACAGCCCACATTGTAATCAGCAGTGAAGACAACAACGTGCATCAACATTACATATATCTTACATGACAGTAACACAAATGAATCCGAGATCATAAACTACCGAACTCACCTTATTTGAACAATGGATGGGGCGGATCAAGTGATGGCCTCAGCCGACTCCGAGCGGTACTGGCCATCATGTCCGTGACATCATCGGGATCGGAGGCGAGGAGAACGCGCGCCCGACATGCGCATACCTAAAAAGGTGATTCCAAAGTATTTCGAAGGCATACGAAAGTGTTTCAAAGAGACTGACCGCAACTTCAAGAACAAAAAGAGAGGTCTGATATCATTGTTACTACGCCATTGAAATTTCACTATTTACATTCAGAATAATCAGATTATGTTTACATTCTCTTCTGAAAAGTACAAGCGTAAAGTAGCTCTGTTTGGGTTCATCTCAATTCAACAAAAGCACATGCATAAAACTATTATTTCTACACTAAACAATAAACACAAACCTGCTCTCTCAAACGATATGTAGAAACGTATACTTTATCGATAATTTATTAATAGGGGCTACATAATATATTTTCGTATTTCTTATGGAAGCTTTGTGAAAATCAATAAACAGCTATAGAACAATCGTTAAGTTTACAATGATGTTTTCATTATTTTTGAATGTATACAAACACAAGAGCTTTTTCATATATGACTCATTTGATAAACGGGTTAAAGGTAGTGTACCCTCTGAACGCATGACTTCAAATTTGCAATTTGTGTTGTTTATTTGTTCAATCTCATTATTAGAAACATAATTGGTCATTATACTATCCCTTGAAAATATCATTAACCTTATGCAAATACGCTTCAAACGTGAAAGAAACATGAAAACTTCGATTTTATGAAAGTTTGGCGAACATGTTTAATTTTGTTAAAGTCCGACTAAACACAGATTCATGAGCTCTATTGCGAACCGATCTTGCATTCACTCTCGCTGTCTACACTCTGACCCATACCAAACGATCGATATTGCGTTTGTCGAGCGAGTCTTTTTAACTCAAAGAACGAAACCAACAAAAACAAAACAATTCAACACAAACATGACAATTGAAATGTTTATCGTAAGAAGAATGACACATCATGTAATTAAATGTTTTATCAGAACAATATCACGGGGAGTTTTTTGTGTTGGCGAAGCTTTCTGGGTGGATCGGGAACAGGTACGGGCACTTCCAGCCTCAGGCGTGGCACAGCTGCCACTCCGGGAGCAGCTCCGAGAAGCTGAAAACGTATGTACTGCATAAAAAGAGCAGTTAAGAAACAAGCTATCATACCTGGGCAAGCGGCAACTACGACAACAGAACATCAGTATCGTACCTTCTCACGTTTGACGCTGCTCCTGGGGCGCGACGAAGACGAACTCGCAGTCGATGCCCTGCACCAGGCACGGCGCTTATCTAAATCACAAAACGGAGGTTGTGCAATATGTATAACAACATGTATCCAGCCATACAAAAACATAACAAACAAAGTATATCATGTTAAAAACAAAACTCACGCGGCTCGGTCTGCCGGCCGACGCAGCCCCGCGCACCTTCCGTGTGCTTCATTGACGCCGGCGAGTCACAACTGTAATTCATTTTTATTACATATACCAGTAAATATGCAGTACGTCATAAATAAAGCACATTGTCAAAATACAACAACGCTGGTGTTTCAACAACATCAGTTCATAGAAGATAATTCAACGCTTACGTTCCTGTTCACAATGTGACAATGATTCTTGATGACGAATAGGTAAAGTTTGTCCATGTGAAGCTCCTGGAAAAAACACATCAAAACAAATAATGTATTCAAAAAGAACGATAGCGTAATAAACAAGAAAAAAACACAATTTCGTCGCGGCTTCATCGTTGCGCACCGATGAACTTAGGGCAAAACGACGTTTATTCGATAGCATGATCATGACAAACAACACACAATATTATACATCATAAATAAACACAACAAAATACAACAAAATATAAGAAAACGAACGAACATTTGATTTGACAGCGGAACAGCTGATAGCGATACGCAGCGTGAGGTCAGACTGTCAGAGTATAGTCTCCTGGCACTGTGCCATAGTCTCCTGGACCTGTGCCAAGCGACTTTGAAGCCCTGAGGGCGTTTGAGTGAATTTTTTTCAAAGTAAAATTTGTGTACCGTTAAACTTATCGTGAATTTATCTATCTATTAGGATAAACTATGATTTTTCCGTAAATCTCTGTTTACACGTACTTTAATATATGTTTTTTTCTAAATTTATTTTGATTTGGAATGATATTTGAACATCAAAACAAACCATAAAACCATTTGAAAGCATTTTATGTGCGAACCAAACGAGGTGCTCCGGTCAGTTCGGTGATGTAACCGCAGTCGGTGAACATAAGTTTTGCGGGCGTGCACACTTGTGCACACAATTGCCGGTAAACATCAAACTTTAAATAAATTTTTATATTTTAAAAATTGTTATTTTTCCATTTTAAACTTCCATGTTATGGAATTGTAACTAACAAATAATAAGTAATGAACTGGTAATAGCAACTCGTACGACCAGAATCAGAGGGTACACTACCTTTAATAGAATGTGAGTGATAGAATGTGTGTGTGCAATAGTATATTCATATTGGCATTTGATTGTCAATGGATTTGTGATCGTTTTGAGAGAGCAGGTTTGTGTTTATTGTTTAGTGTAGAAATAATAGTTTTATGCATGTGCTTTTGTTGAATTGAGATGAACCCAAACAGAGCTACTTTACGCTTGTACTTTTCAGAAGAGAATGAATGTCCTTTTGTTGAATTTCGAAGAAATTTTCTTCTTTTTTAATGTATTTTAAACAACAAAGATAACAACAACAAAACAACGCGCGTGAACGACGACGCAAATCACAAACAGTGGGCACATTATCGCGCTCTCCCGCACACATTCCGCATCACGAACCAATGAGCGCGCGGGGGCGGGGCTAGTGAGCGGGCCTTTCAGCGAATCAGCGAACAGCTGCACAACTGACAGACGTGCAGACCTAACCAGCGAACATACTTTTGGATATAAAACTATTGTTTCATGTTTTATTTTTGTTTATAGTTGTTCAACGGACGATTTAGAAACAAGATCTTGATATAACTCTGAAACAATTATTATTTTAATGATTTACAAGCGATTTTGGCGGCCCTCCGGGCCGAGCGTTTCTGCGCGCCGCTGGATAGGACCCAAACGATCGGCGCTTCGCGCCGATCCTAATAAAAACAATTCGGATGGACACTCACTCTATGGAAGGCAGCCTTGCTGCAGGTGTTGTCAATGGTTCTTTCATTTCTGCTTCCTGGTAGACGACTGAATGATTCAAACGACATTCCAATTGTAGTACAGAACGATATAATAACGAATATACACAATACAAGTACCAAACACAAGCAAAACGACAACAAAATTCAAAAAGAAAACAAAACAATTTGCGCATCGGTGATTAGTATGTAGGCTAATATCTGCTAGCCAACGTAAGTGCGTGCTTTCTTGTCATTTGCATAGTGTACATTTATATTCTCACGCATGTGGGGTTTGCGTGAGATCTGCCAGGCTATCGCGCACTTGCTTCACGCACTCCCGACAAGCGTAGCCTCGCCTCTCTCTCTCTCGCCCCCCGCGCGCGCTCCTCTCACACTCGCCACATGCGTACGGTCGTCTCACGCACATTCCATATGTGTACCGCTCTCTATTCGTGTTCACGCAGTGTGAGGATTTACCCGAGTAACACTTATCTTTGCAAGAAAATCAAATTATTTGCATACCGTAACCCTTGCCATAAATCATGGGATCTTATGAATGAAATTTGAACTCACACCTTTCACTCACATCTTTCTCGTCAATTTTGAATGTGGTGTGGAGTTTTATGTATGAGTATGAGATAAGTTGTATGAAACGTCGTCAGCACATTCTTTAATTCTCTCTTTACTCTCTCTCTCTCTCTCTCTCTCTCTCTCTCTCTCTCTCTCTCTCTCTGTGTGTCTATCTATCTCTCTTACCCTCACCGCCTCTACCTTTATCTCTTCCGAAAAAAAACTTGTATCACTGTATCACAGTATCACACAAACAAGATAATCAGTGGAATCATCGGGCGTGTCCTAGCTGGTCCGCCGCCTCTACGCCGACATTCGGTGCTCGACGCACTGCCAAATGAGTGATATCGATCGATTGCACGCTCAGTGACCGAATGAGAGAACGCGGCGGCGTCGCGGCGGCCGACTAGTTTGATAATCGTCATTTCGGCCCTCCACGTGACTAGCGTCTTTAGTCATTACCAAGAACTCGAATTAGCGTTGATCTACGGATTCAGATCCACCTACACAGTTTCCTATCATCCACAGAGAAAAACAATGGCAACGTGTGAGAGAGCACATTTATTCGAGACAAGCGTTCAAGGATTGTACTCGATGGGGAGGTTCTTGCGGCGGACCATTCCGTCGCCCTGGAACCACTCGCGGCGGAAGGTCTTGGCGGCGCCGTCGGGGGTGTTGGTCCACTCGATGGTGATGCGGTCGTTGTTGGTGTCCTCCTGACCGTACTGGAACGCGTCGCAAGAGACGGCCATCAGCACGGCCTCTTTGGGGTCGAGCACTCCGCACGGCGGGTCGACGCCGAGGCGCTTCATGTTGGTGGTCTTGATGGCCCATCCGATGCGGCGACCTCCGGCGTTGGTGATCTGGAAAAACGACAGTTAGGGTACTGTAGAATACAGTAGTTGACGGCAGCTCACCTTGATGTGGTAGGTGTGCTTGTCATCGTAGGGGGCGTTGAAGACGATCTTGGTACCCGGCTGGGTGTTGATATCTCCGGGAGGGACGGACTGAGCCATGGCGATTGGATGCCGGCAGCCCGCCGCGCCCGTCTTTTATTCGCCCCTCCAGACATGCTAATTGGCGAGTTGCGCGAAATAGCAAAGAGTTTGACTAATACACCATTCCTAATAAGATATGAAAACTAGAGTAATTTGCATATTCAAAATTCAGCTGCTGTCCGATGAATCGGCAACCTTCGACTGACATCGTATACAACGTCGTACTACTCTGTCCGAGTAAGTCAGAGAGAGAGAGAGAGGAGATAGAGAGAGAGAGAGATGGAGAGAGAGAGAAGAGAGAGAGAGAGAGAGAGAGAGAGAGAGAGAAATCCCTCGTTCAGACGGATCTCCCGCCAACCAGGTCTGTGGTACGAACAACGCCTGGCCGTCTGGCAGTGGGTGTTACAACGGCGCCTGCTGTTCCAAGCTGTCCACAGGAACAGGTAATCAATAAAAAAAACCGATAATTAGTCGATACTTCTTTCAGACCGCACTGGGCTTCTGTGTGCAGACTTCGACTAGCGCCCAATCTAACGCGCAATGCTACAAGCCGGCAGGGTGTTGTTGTCAGGTTAGTAGGGGAGGTATGAAAACTAACACGGGCAGCCCATGTCCTTGAAGTGACCGATTATCATGCATCTTTA
>CAWZYM010000188.1:35000-82500 GCA_963966185.1 Rhabditoides inermis | reverse complement strand
AAGAGAGAGAAGGGACGAAGAGAAGGAGAGAACAGAGTGAGTGAGAGATAGTAGTTTTTGATAAAATCCATATGAATAGTCATAATTCAGCACATATTCAAAATTTCTATGAAATTCAACAAAAGGACATATATTTTATTTAAAAAGTACTTGCGTAAACAAATGAACTTTGTCTTGTCCCAATGCAGCAAAAGCACATGCATAAAGCGTTTACAAATACTAACACAAACCTGCGCATAACGGACAGTGGACACTAACCGATGAAATATAACAATACAAATGAATCACGCCATACGTCCATATTAGAGAGAGAAGACAGAGAGAGAGGAGAGAGAGAGAGAGAGAGAGAAAGAGAGAAAGAGAAAGAGAGAGAGAGAGAGAGAGAGAGAGAGAGAGAGAGAGAGAGAGAGGGAAGAGAGAGGCGCAGGTTTGTGTTAGTATTTGTAAACGCTTTATGCATGTGCTTTTGCTGCATTGGGACAAGACAAAGTTCATTTGTTTACGCAAGTACTTTTTAAATAAAATACGTATCACGGGTGTGGTATGACAGAGATTTTCGAAGATGTGTCCATTCCTGGTTTGTTTGATGTCTCAATAGAGTGTACATAATGACATTGGATAGTTGATAATTCATCTTTCCTTATCTGTATACATACTCATCGCCAGAGCGATGGTTTTCGATCTACCTTGCTTGCAGTTCGAAATACGGTGCCATAACCGTCTGCCTCTCTTGTTTTGCGCGCTATTGCTGAGAGCTGACTCTCCGTCTTCCCCTGATCTACCCCACTTCGCGCAACTCATTGCGAGCACAGAACTATATCACGGATGTGGTTTGACAGAGATTTTCGAAGATGTGTCCAATCCTGGTTTGTTTGATGTCTCAATAGAGTGTACATAATGACATTGGATAGTTGATAATTCATCTTTCCTTATCTGTATACATACTCATCGCCAGAGCGATGGTTTTCGATCTACCTTGCTTGCAGTTCGAAATACGGTGCCATAACCGTCTGCCTCTCTTGTTTTGCGCGCTATTGCTGAGAGCTGACTCTCCGTCTTCCCTGATCTACCCCACTTCGCGCAACTCATTGCGAGCATACAACTATATATAAGTCTTACCTTCCCAATGGTTGTCTCAACAAGACATTGGCTGGGAGTGATGGTAGGGAGGCGTTGGATGGGAGTTGCGAGGGAGAGACGAGCGACAGACGACGGCCCAGAAGAGACTGGAAGGAGAAAGGGTAGGCAATCAAGGGATTGCGGACATTCAATCTGCCAATATTGTAAATCAATTCTATTTTAGGAAATGTTGTGTCAAATTTTAAAACCGAACATATTTTGAAAACGAATTGTCGATTATTTCATTAATGATTAATCAACTCACCCCATCCTTTTGTTGCTGCTGCCAGCGCGGTGCCGCTTGAGTGGTAGGAGCGACGGTTGTTCTGAAATTAAAAGGTAAAAAGGTAAAGGTAAAGGTAGCCCCCGATTCAAGAGACTTATCAGTACTCTGCGGGGGTCAAAGAAAGACTATGGCACAACACCAAAGCCCAGCGATTTTCCAAAGCTCACGCCAATTTCGCAATAATGCGCCCGTGAGTGGCGAACTCTGCGGGTTACCTTCGCAGCAGACTGCTACCAATTTATCACCTTGTGCATGAAATTCAACGTACTGATGAGAAAGGGGAGAGAGCGGGAGAGAGAGAGAGAGAAAGAGAGAGAAGAGAGAGAGAGAGAGAGAGAGAGAGAGAGAGAGAGAGAGAGAGAGAGAGAGAGATCACGCACCTCTCCTCGCACTCTCCCTGACACACCCTTCTCTGCCTTCTCGGTCCGGAGCAGTAGCCAGACGCACAACGACGAACCCGCACCTATAGAAAAGAGATACGTTTCACAGAATGTGAAACGTATAACACTATTTACTGCGGATACGATTCGTGAACAATTTAAACATGATCTCGAAACAATTCAGTAACCGTAGCCGGCGCCAGAGCAATAGTTTACGATCTACCTCACTTGCAGTTCGAAATACGGTGCCATAACAGTCTGACTCTCTTGTTTTGCGCGCTATTGCCGAGAGCTGACTCTCCGTCTTTCTCTGATCTACACTCCACTGCACGCAGCTTATTGCGAGCATATAACTATATTAATGTTTTCTTTCGTAACCACACCTGTAGTCCCTTCTCATCGCATTTTATCGAAATGCACTGCGACCAGTGAGACCAATCGGACCAAGCAGCGCCTGAAACGATTAGTACCTAAGTACCATTCCTGAATGTTTCGTAGTATAGTGGTTAGACGCGTCTGTCTCTGGACTCGTGTCTTCCTACTGAATCCGATTTTGGCAGGCTATAACGCCTGTGATGCATTTTAAAGCCATAACAATTCTTCCGATACCTACAGTACCAAGAAAAGTTGGATCAAAAAAAAATCTACATGTTTCCACACACCATCGGTGATGGTGTTCTCTCCATCCACTCTCCTCGCGTTGTCCTCGAATCGATTGGCGAAGAGGGGATCGAATCCTCCTGAGGGGGAAGGGGCAGAGAGGTCGTCGACACGGTTCGTGGAAGTCTGGAGAGAGAGAAGGGGTAGAGAGGGAGAGAGAGAGAGAGGGAGAGAGAGAGGGAGAAAGAGAGAGAGAGAGAGAGAGAGAGAGAGAGAGAAGGGGTAGAGAGGGAGAGAGAGCGAGAGAGAGCGAGAGAGAGAGAGAGAGAGAGAGAGAGAGAGAGAGAGAAAGGCAGGGACACAGAGACAGAGAGCCGGGGTGGAAGGGAGGTAGAGAGAAACTCACCGCTCCTATTACCGGACAGTCCTCTGCTCTGTCCACAACCGCATAGCCATTACATTGCAGTGGCTGAATGAAACCAAAGAATACCTTAACTTACAAGAAAATCAAAAGAAGTTCTATTTCGAAAAATCATAGCACACATCCGGTTTCGGTCCCTTCCACCAGACCGGATGTGTGAACCTACCAGCCGGGACCATCATCAGTGATGAGCTGGTAGGTCACTTGTATGAATAATCGTTCGCTTCCTATGGTCTGAATGTATCTTATCTTGTACGACATTCTTTACGTTGTCTACTTTGGTCGATTGAAATACAAACGACAACCCTGTTCTGCACGTTCCTATTTTATAACAAATTGTTTATCGAAAATCGATTGCAACTACGTTTCACGTGAAGTATAATAATAAAATGAATGTTTGGCTGTAATGTGATGAAACTTGGCTCAACAACACATAAAACTGCAGTATTGTTACATGATGACTGATACAGTAATACATTATGATCAGAGTCAATACATTATACATACAATTTTTGTTGACCCCTATCCCTAAGCGTCGTAGACGATCGATAACCCTCTAGAAATATTTTCCCCTTTTTCTTGTAATACTACTTTGTACACTTGCCTACCGGTTCATCACTGATGATGGTCCCGGCTGGTAGGTTTACACATTCGGTCTGGTGGAAGGGACCGAAACCGAATGTGTACTATGATTTTTCAATGCATTACTTCTTTGAATTTCTTGTAATATATGTATAGCCTGCACCAGAGCAACAGTTTTCGATCTACCTCGTTTGCAGTTCGAAACACGGTGCCATAACCGTCTGTCGCTCTTGTTTTGCGCGCTATTGCCGATAGCTGACTCTCCGTCTTCCTCTGATCTACCTCATCGCGCCCAACTTATTGCGAGCACGTACAATCAAGGTGTTTTTGGATGCCCAATGAATGGTTATACCCAAAAATGGTGAATAGAACTTTTTTGGAAGTGTGGTTTGGTCACAGGAATTTTTCAAAGTTAAAAACGAGAAAATGATGATTTTGTGAATACAGTAATCCGCCTACTGTGACCGAGAGAATAGAGGGGGATGATGATGGAACATGGTATTAGGTCCGAATGGAGTCCAGAAAACGGTGTGCGAAAGATGGGACCTCTATCTTTCATTTGAATAGTTTTAGAGAGCAAAAACCAAAAGGTGATACCTTTTTGGCCGCCACTGTAACTATGGCTCACCCTGCACTCTCCCTTGACGCAGAATCGCCTGTCGCCACAGGGCGTGCCGTCCGGGAAGTTGGCCACAGTACGGATGTTGTTCGAGTACGCAAACTGACACCTGAACGAGTATTTTGAAATCCGAGCAGTGTGCGGACAATTATCACACGAATCACACAATGTTCTAAGGGTAGATTGAGAAAGGTATCAAGTAAAAATGATACGTATGCGTAGATACGTACGTATACGTACGTATGATACGTACGTATGCGTACGTATGACACGTACGTATGCGATACGTACCATATCTTGCAGGGTGCCTGTTCGAACTGCAGACCGGCGCCGCTGAATTGGGGGTTGGGGTTGTCGCGGTCATCCCTCAACGCAATGCACGTGGCATTGGCAAAGGATTCCGGGGAGACGCCGTGACAGAGCTGAAGAGAGGGTAGGGGGGGGGGGGAGGGAAGGAGGGAGAGAGAGAGAGAGACTCACGTCGCCTTTGCACGGCAGACCCCTTGTAGAGTCTCCCAGACATTGTGCTCCGCCATTGTTTGGACTGGAATATTGATTATGTTTATGTGACATGGCTCAAGTAAACGAATTGTGGAAATCCAGATCTATTAGATGAAGATCATACATGAAACGTATCAACCACTCACTATGGGCTGTTGCACTGTCGAGTGGAGCGCCGTAGACTGATCTGACCAGCGATCACGCATCTGGAAAGAGGATACGTTTCAGCCGGAAAGGAAATAGAAGCAAAATGAAAGTGAAAGCAATAGGCTAATGGTGAAAACTGCGGACATTGGAGATGGACCGAAACAAAGCTTGTAAGACTCACGGTGTACAACTAGGCGAGCAGCTCCCGGCCGGTCTATCATTCCACTCGCTCCACCCACCATGGGTCACGGGGAGAGAGGAAGGCGCGGGCACGCACCGCCCACCGCGACACCACTGCAAAACACTGTTGCAACACGAACCAGACGGCGCTGAGCGCCTTGTCAGAAAGGGGTAAGAAAAAATAGAAAACAAAAAGTTTTCAAGGACAGGTAACAAGAAATGAGTCTTATTAGTAATTATCACCTTTACCTTTCCATTTCCACAGTGACTTCCCTCTAGCGCGGGATGCGCGGTTCGAATGATACCCTCGCCGTTACCGCACCACAACATCGAACACACATCCTGAAGACATACGATACTATTATACGATTATTAGGATCAGCGCGAAGCGCCGATCGTTTGGGTTCCCTTAGCGGTTTGCAGACCCGCTCGGCCCGCAGGGCCGCCAGAATCGCTTGTAAATCATTCAAATAATAAATGGTTCAGTATTATATTCTGATATTGTCTTTAAATCGTCCGTTGAACAACTATAAACCAAAACAAAACATGAAACAATAGTTTAAGACCCAAAAATATGTTCGCTGGTTAGGTCTGCACGTCTGTATGGTATGCTTCCGGTCGCTGATTCGCTGAAAGACCCGCTCACTAACCCGCCCCCATGCGCTCATTGGATCGTGATGCGCGGGAGCGTGTGCGGGAGAGCGCGATAATGTGCACACTGTTTGTGATTTGCGTAGTCGTTCACGCGCGTTGTATTGTTGTTGTTATTGTTGTTGTTTGAGCACCGCGTAGTGTAGTGGTTAGCGATGTCCGCTATACTCGGTGGGTCGGGGGTTCGATCCCTCTCCCGGGCGCTTGACCGTACCAAGGTGATAAATTGGTAGCAGTCTGCTGCGAAGGTAACCCGCAGGGTAGGCCACCCACGGGCGCATTATTGCGAAAATAGGCCAGATACCGTCGTTGGAAAATCGTTGGGCTATGGTGTAGTGTCATAGACCTCCTTCGACCCCCTCCGCAGAGTGAATCTCTTGAATCGGGGGGATACCTTTACCTTTACCTTTATTGTTGTTGTTTGTTCTATCTGTTGATTTACTTTGAAAAAAATACTGATAGTTACTGTGAAACTATCAGTACATTAACATTAATACATGATATATTGATACATTGATACATACATTGATACATTAACATTTGAAAAAAAGAATTTCTTCGAAATTCAACAAAAGGACATTCATTCTCTTTTAAAAAGTACAAGCGTAAAGTAGCTCTGTTTGGGTTCATCTCAATTCAACAAAGGCACATGCATAAAACTATTATTTCTATACTAAACTATAAACACAAACCTGCTCTCTCAAAACGATCACAAATACATTGACAATCAAATGCCAAGATGAATATACTATTGCACACACACATTCTATCACTCACATTCTATTAACCCGTTTATCAAATGAGTCATCTATCAAAAAGCTCTTGTATTTGTATACATTCAAAAATAATGAAAACATCATCGTAAACTAAACGATTGTTCTATAGCTGTTTATTGATTTTCACAATGCTTTCATAAGAAATAAAAAAGTATATTATATAGCCCCTATTAATAAATTATCGATAAAGTATACGTTTCTACATATCGTTTGAGAGAGCAGGCTTGTGTTTATAGTTTAGTGTAGAAATCATAGTTTTATGCATGTGCTTTTGTTTAAGAGATGAACCCATCAAACAGAGCTACTTTACGCTCGTACTTTTCAAAAGAGATTACTATTATACGATTATTATACTAAACCGATCAAGGAATTGGAATAATTCATAGATGCTTCTAAAACGTTGCCAGTGAAACGTAATTGTGACATACCTCGATAGTCTGGTCGTCTCTCAGCTCATGCTTCCAACATTCGCCGTGGAATACCTCACACTGTGCGTGGAGGGTGAAAGACTGACCGGGAGAGGAACGATCACTGAAATTGTACGTAGTCAAACGCAATCAAACTGTTGAGAGCCTTTTCGAAACTGCTCCTCCAAAAAACTGTTTGCTCTTTCGAGGACAGTTTTTCACAGTTTCGACGAAACGGATCGCTAACGAAGTTTTGAAGAAAGTAGCACAAAAAAAATCACAACTCTGTAGACTTACAAGACTTTCTCGTTCTTCATCGTGTCCACGAGACAGTTGGGCGGACGCGGCGGATAGCCGAGATTCTGAAATGACGATGACGTCATTAAGTGAGCCCTAATGATGATGACGTCATCGGTCATCCCTCTCGAACTCACGTCCACAAACGTGTTATACTCGTCCACCGAACAGCTACTCCACCTGAAACAATAGTGCGATCAATCAATAACTGTTTATTAATCGATAATTTAATATACCCGGTCTTTCCGGTGCCGACACTGGGTGACATGATGCAGCAGCGTTGGTCACAGCCGTTGTCTCCGTCGTGATACATTCCGAGGCTTAACGTAGTTTGTAGTTTATAGCTTGTTAGTATGACGTCACACTCACCTGTGGCCCATCTCATGAGTGACAACGAAGACTGCTCCGAAATCAAGGCCCTCGTTGATGGTGCAGGAACGAACACCTATAAAGAAAGGGTGCCGAGAGAGAGAGAGAGAGAGAGAGAGAGAGAGAGAGAGAGAGTGAGAGAGAGAGAGGGAGAGAGAGGAGAGAGGGAGAGGAGAGAGGAGAGAGGGAGAAAGAGAAAGAGAGGAGAAGAGAGAGAGGAGGATGAGAGAGAGGAGAGAGAGGAGAGAGAGAGAGGAGAGAGAGAGAGGAGAGAGAGAGGAGAGAGAGAGAGAGAGAGAGAGAAAGAGAGAGAGGAGAGAGGAGAGAGAGAGACCAACCGCTGCACATTCCCTTCACAGGTGCATATCCCGCAACCGTCTTCAAACCGTCACGATAGAGGTCGTACCTGCAAAATGTGAGTCAGATCAATACGTTATAGCGATCACTCATGAGTTGAGAACGATGATCAATAATCAATAGTAAAGTTGCGGTCAGTCTCTCCGGAAGCAATTCCGAAGTGTTTCGAAGGGCATGCCGAAGTGTTCGGGAGTGTTCGGGAGTATTCCAATTCGGGAAGGCAATTCGGGAGTGTTCTGAGGACGATTCGAAATTCGGCATTCGGGAGTGTTTAGAAGAGACTGACCGCAACTTAATTCTTGCGACATTGGACCAGAAACGATTCACCCCGAGAAGAGCAGCGCGTGGTCCCAGTGTCGCGGGTCGTTGTCGTCGGGTGGATTAAGACCGTGCTGGAAAACAAACAGGTAAACTCATGAAGCGAATTGCGGACGCCTTTTGTGCGCTTTTCGTAGAGCGGAGCGAAAATGAGAAGGGAGGGAAACCCGCCGCTCCCCCGCTTTCCGTAGTCACTTGCGCGCGAGATATAGGTACGGGCAAGTGTTTCTCTTACCTGATACGCGCAGAACGCGTCCAACAGTCGGTCCACGTCGCCGGATCGGTGGACGTTCGGGTGCAAGGCTGCCTGAAAAAAATATCAATATACTATGCACTAACGACACAATCAAGCTTAGTGCAGTCTCTTCCTCTGGGACACCTGAAGGTTGAAACTGAAGGTGTTTCGAAAGTAGGATTTGAGAAGAGAACGCAACGGCAACTCACCGGCGTTGTCCTCATCACTTCATACTTGACTATTCGCACGTTGATCTTGGGTTCAATGGAACGGGAGGAGAAGAGGATGTCGATATTGTTTACAGAAGCGATCACGAAGCGACGCATCTCCGTGGAGGCACTGATACGATTTCACTGATCAGCTGATCAGCTGATTATATGATCACTCACGCTTGTCCATATAGCGTCTCAAAGTGCATCCACATCGCATCGTCAGCGAACACCGCGAGTTCGATCAAAAGCGGCGGTTTCCTGCAATGTTTTTCCACTGACATATTCGTTGTGCAGTTTGGTGCGACACTCACTTGGTCGCTCTGTTTCCTCGGTACCGCTCCCACTGTGATGTTGAAGAAGAGTGCATGGACTTTTGGAGGTACGACATTGGAGAGTATCTGAATTTAAAAAAAAATTTATCACCTTGGTATAAAATTAATCTAAAACTGATTTTCAATTTATTTATTACCTTCTCCCGTCTCTCCTTCTGCGCGCCAAGATTTCGATGCGATCTTCGGGGTACGGGTCCTTTGACGAATCTACGAAACATATGTTGTTAAGATGTTGATAAATTTATATTGTGATTAGCACTCACCGAATAGGCACTCGTGACGCTCTTCAATTTCTTTGAGGGATCTGCGAGAATAAAGGTAGAATTCATAGTGATAAAAGTAACTGATAATCAAAAGAAAGGTACATACCGTTTATGAATGACGTGTTGCTGTTCTTCCGCCCTCTCCACATGCGGTTGGATCAACACGTACTCGCCGGAGCCAGTAACGATCAGACCGTGCTGAAAGCGAATCCCATAAGCCGAATCCTAACTTCTAAAACAATAAGCGAATTTTTTAAAAAAACGAGAATATGTTAAAACAGCGAACAAAGTTTCCATAAGTACTACACAATCCGAACATTCACAGGACATCATTTGAGGCAACCGATATCCACACTGCGTTAATAGTTCGACAACCTAGCATGACATTCCAGACTCACCACACTCGCTCCGCATCCGACCAGTGATACACTCGCCGCTTCGTCCCCCACTCCTCGACCCTGCCACACGCATTCGGAGTCGTCGGACAGGGCTGCAAGTGCAAGTCATGTGATTCTTTTCTAGAGATGTTATGTTGAAGCACTCTGGTTTGATTAGTTAGACGCCTAGAAATAACGAGACCGTAAGACCGTCTAAATCGAAATAGTGAATAGCGTCAATACAATAGAACTATAGAACAGGAAAATTAGTGAACTTTCTCTGTTCAATGTTTTTACCAGTCAGTGAAACGTATTGAAAGGAATCGCTTTCAAATCGAAACCGACCTCCTCCCATCAACTCGTGGTTTCTCTTCAAGTGAAACGCGTGGCGCTCTCCGTCGACTATCAGCGAGATGTCGAGTGAGCCATCCGCGTTCTCCTGTCTTTCAGGCCGATCCAGCCAGTAATCCGGCACTGCAACGAATCGAGTGTGCTCGACGTACAAGGGTACAAGTATGAGGTATTTGCCAAATTACTCTTTTTTTAAATGTTGTTACTCTTTTTTAAATTACTATTTTTTTAACGAAACTCCATTAAAAAAATGTGTATGTGTTTCCTTAATATAATAGGTGAAACGTATCCTGTTTTCATTTTAGAACATTCCGAGAACCGTTTCAATTGCCGCGCGTGATTAGCGTGTCACACGGGAGACGAGACGACAAAAAGGACAAGTTGCAGAAAAAGATGACCCGCGGGCGAAAGGGAAAGGGGGAGACTTGAAAGGGAAAGTCATGTTACAACGACCAGCAAAGAAGTATAGGAACGAATCCACACTAATCAACCCAAATCGCCAACCGTTTGAGTGATTAGCCGTGCCAAAGTAGTGCTGCAATTGCAATACGTCCATCTGCTCGTGTACGTTTCCTGGAAACGTATGTGTAAACGTATAAAAAGCGTATGCTCTCACCATTCTTGTGTGCATGGGTGCAGTGGAACGCCTGAATGATAACTTGATTACAGTATCGTAGTTTCATTACAGTATACCTGCGTGAGTACAGTAACCAGGAGCAGCACACGCGCCATCATATTAGATACTCCCGCTTCGTGTCTCTCTCCTGCTCTCCTATTTTCGCATTAGCCCCGACAATAGTCCTGGAAAAACGATTGATGACAGGATTCCAGGCCGGCGATCCGAGGATTCCAAGGACACAACAAAACACCGGACAATCACGACATGGGTGGAAAAAATCGAAAAGCGAACACCTAAATGCCCAAATCATAGAAAGTGCACGGCAGCGTAACTGGTTACTGGTGTATATAGAGTGGTCGCGGAATCGTCTCAAGAGAGAGAGGGGGGGGAGAGGGTTTCGGGCGAAAGTGCGCGTATTTGACGCAACACAAAGAAACATCAACACGGATTTCGATGACGCGACTGGAATTGCGCGCGCCGTCCTAGCGCAATGGCGACCGGTGTGTATTGAGAGGGGGGAATAGGTAGAGGAGGCTGCCGAAAAAAACGCAACGCTATGACTGCAGGGTGCCGAACTCTCTAGATCGAATCTGCCGATTAGCCGAGCTTATTCATAATCGTTCGTGCTGCCTTTGCCGATTACGGAGTGACCAGAGATGGCTAGAGGATAAGGGCAGGGAGTATAACAACATGGAAGAAGGTGTGTGTGTGCGGAAGGGAAATGTGGAATCAGGCAGGTGCCGCCGCCAAACTACAGAGTCGGAGAGACTGGGTCAGTGTCTCTCCGGAAAGCGTTCGAATGGCATCGCGGGCAGGTTTCCACCCCCCCCCCCCCTCCACAATCCACAATCAGAGAATAAAGGGCAGAAGAAGAAGAAGCGAATCACGCTAACAGCGCGCACCGGCATTCGAGCCTAGTTCGGCGCCCACCGAACACTGCATCAATCAAATACGCCTCGGGGGGGGGGGAGCGACGAATCGGCATTGTAACACGGGAATATGACTGATAAAGTGATCATGGTGTTTAGCGCGATAGGTGATCACAACTCACTACACACCTGCCGATGTGTGGTTTGTGAGAAGGGTTAAAGCAAAGTCGGACTCTTTGAAATCTCCGAATGCAAGCGATTGAAAAGCAAATTGGAAAGGCATTGGGATATAGTTTTAAGAAATTGACGCTGAGCTAAACCCAGACTCCCAGGCAACACCTGGAAACATGCTAATGATGACACAGTGAGCTAGCCAGTTCACTTTCCTACAAACACACATTCCGGTGAATGTTGTTGGTGGATCGAATCGCCTGCGGCCATTCACTGCCAATCACTCCCTTACTATCAGACTATCACTACTATCCCTATGCAGCCGTCCCCCGGTTTTCACTATCTAAATCACACTGTTTGAAAGTAACGCGAAACTGGTATCGCCTTTCACTGATTGCGGAAAGTTCTCGACGTCTTCTTAGCGACTAGAAGAAAAAGGCGTCGGGAAAGTCGGGAATTGCAGGACAGAAAGCAGAAAATGATGAGCGGACTTCAAGAGAGTCAGAGAGTACACCTATATTCTGGGTGGCAAGGCAAGGGCAAGGTCACGTGATCTGGTACCGGTGCGATACTGTAAAGAAACTGACAAGTCACAAACCAGTGCCCCAAGTGTAGAGTTTTGAAGTTAACTGAATGGAGATGCGCAAATTTTCCAATACAACTTCGTTCAGAAGAAATACTACTTGTTGATAAATGAGCGTTTCTCAAGTTGTGATTTGCTCACACCAACTGCTCACAGAACAAGAAAACAACACATAAACTGCGCATACAAAGATAATATCCTTCGAAATTGTATGTTTCTACTGCTACTGGAACATAAAAATTTATATAGATCAATAAAAGATTCTAGATGACTAGATGATCATACAACATTTTTGGGTCAATTATAATCCTATTACAACACGTTTCTCGAATTTGCCACTCCGCAAAACTACATCTACGCAATACGAGATCCCGTATTTCCTAGACAGTCAACATTACACTCTGATTCCCTAAAAAGAAGATGAACGGACCCAAACGTCAATGTCATAAGTATGTTTTTGTTGAGTCATGAACTTGAAAGGCAATCAAAACTATAGAAAAACCATTTATCGTCAAAAAATCCGAATGTCACACCCAAAAGATTTCGTGTTGATTAGACTTTCAAACCAGATCTGATCAGCACAGCTTTAGCGAATTAATTAGACAATGGCGGCTGAATACCAAATCGAGCGACTGTTGCGGCTTGCATGCATCTCACGCATACAAGAGTGAGGAGCGGCGTGTTGCCGGCATCCATTCAGCATCCATGGCTCAGTCCTTCCTCCCGGAGATATCAACATCCAGAGCTTCCAGGACGACGGAATGGACGACTCAAGAACCGCCGCAAGAACCCATCGAGTATATCCTGAACGTCCTTTCGTGACTCGAATAAATGTAAGTTTGATCATGTCTATCGTGAAGAATTTTTTAATGCGAAATGCGGCATTTGCTACTGCACCCAGCTGTTGGTTAGCCGAAAAATTTGACCTTCTTGCCAACATGAGGGTTTTAGTGGGAGAATAATCTCATTTGCAAAAATAAGTGTCACGGTAAGAGAATAATTTGATCTTTTTGCAAAGATAAAAGTTACGGTAGGAGAATAATTTGATATTGTTGTAAAGATAAGTGTTACGGTATGAGAACAATTTGATCTTCTTGCAAAGATAAGTGTTACGGTAGGAGAATAATTTTATCTTCTTGCAAAGACGAGTGTTGCGGTAAGAGAATAATTTGATCTTTTTTGCAGATAAGTGTTACGATAAAAGAAGAATTTTTTTCTTCTTGCAAAGATAAGTGTTACGGTAGGAGAATAATTTAATTATTTTGCAAAGATAAGTGTTACGGTAGGATAACAATTTGATCTTCTGGCGAAGATAAGTGTTACGGTGAAAGAATAATTTGATCTTCTTGTAAAGATGTCACGGTAAGAGAATAATTTGTTACGGTAGAAGAATAATTTGATCTTTGCAAAAATAAGTGTTACGGTAGGAAAATAATTTGATATTCTTGCAAAGATAAGTGTTACAGTAGGAGAATAATTTGATCTTCTTGCAAAGATAAGTGTTACGGTAGGCGAATAATTTGATCTTCTTGCAAAGATAAGTGTTACGGTAGGAGAATAATTTGATCTTCTTGCAAAAATAAGTGTTACAGTAGAAGAATAATTTGATCTTCTTGCAAAAATAAGTGTTACAGTAGAAGAAGAATTTGATCTTCTTGCAAAGATAAGTGTTACGGTAGAAAAATAATTTGATCTTCTTGCAAAGATAAGTGTTACGGTAGGAGAATAATTTGATTGTCTTTCAAAGATAAGTGTTACGGTAGGAGAATAACTTGATCTTCTTATAAAGATTGATCTTCTATAATTGTTACGCGCAAACTTTACTTACGTGGCAATTGTCGAAACTGTGATACAGCCCCAGTACCCCAGTACGAACGCAGTACAAACATATTTATTATGGTTCAGTCATTAGTATTTTGTGTTATTTCACATGAGATATAAATCGACACACCCGAGCATCACAATCATATAAAACTGCTATCAATAAATCAATATGAAACGTACAAACTCACAACCAATCAAGTGAAACGCGAGGGAATAAGTTTGAGCCGAGCACTCATCTCTAGTTAGTAGTACCTGTACATCCATTCACCTATACCTAAATCACTAGAATGTACAATATGCAAATTAGAGGAGGAGCAGAGCTGAGAGGGCGAGGGTGAGGGTGGAGAGGACAGAGGGCGAGAGGTTGCAGCGCGTGGTTCGACACAGACACATCAGCTCGAAGTTGTTGGAAGAACCTGAAAAGAGTCACTGAAAATAAGCTGCACAATAGTTATTCGCCAAACAGTGAGTCAAACACAACAATGCTCCACATTTCGGATCTACCATTTCAATTCCAAGCACAATGTCACTGTCACCGCTACAATTCATATTGGAAAATCGCTAAATGCACGCAACGCAGTCTCGACTCATCGAACATTAACAGAAAATAGGAATTTCTAGACAATACCCAGAACATCCCTTTTCTCCAATACTCCCTCCGATCCACTCACCAATCATACTTCCCATGTCCTCTCATCTTCTCGATGCCATTCACAGTACATGCAAAGTTACAGTGGATACTTCCACGATATTCCCTATCCCCATCGTCCACTCACCGGGCGAGTGTGGGTCTCACAAGTCACGTCCCACCAACTAGACACCTAGATAGACATGTCTTCGAAACCTTCTCGTGTCCACTCGCCAGCCACGCTTGTCATGTCCTCTCACCCCCCCCCCAATTCCATCTCTAGTAACTAGACAATTCTAACTGGAAATAGACCAAAACCTTTTGGACGTATCCACTCACCGGGCATGTTGATCTCCTTCCGCTCGCAATCGCCCATCGGCACCGTCGAGTCGGTGTCGTTGAGACAGCCGCGCTTCACGAGAATCTCGCCTGAAAGAGGGAGGGTTGAGAGGGGGAGCGGGGAGAGATAGAGAGAGGGGAGGATAGAGAGAGGGGAGGATAGAGAGGGAGGAGAGAGGGAGGAGGGAGAGGGAGGAGGGAGGGAGGAGGGAGAGGGAGGGAGAAAGATGGAGAGGAAGAGAGAGAGCGAGAGAGAGAGAGAGAGAGAGAGAGAGAGAGAGAGAGCAGGGAGGGGGTAGAGAGAGAGGAAGGAAGAGAGATAGAGAGGGAGAGAGGTGGAGAGGGAGTCAAGATGGAGATGAAGAGATAGAGATGAAGAGATAGAGAGGAAGAAATAGAGAGGGAGGGAGAGAGGGAGGGAGGGAGAGAGGGAGAGAGGGAGAGAAGGAGAGGGGAGAGAGGGAGAGAGAGAGGGAGAGAGAGAGAGAAGTACGTAAAGTGTACTTGAATAAGATTGTAGTGGACACCAACATTGTCTACAGAGCTATCCATAGTGACGCAGCGCATAAGCATAACAGAATCAAATCTATGAACTGTCTACGAAATATCCATGGACATGCGTGCACACAGTGGTCTGCAGCAAAAAGGAGAAAAGCGCGAGAAAACAGTGTGCAAAACATCAAGAAGAATGGAAAGACTCACCTCCAATGTTGAGCTCGCTCTTGTAGCAGTAGAGACCCTCGCAGGTGCGGCGGCAGTTAGGGTCGGAGGCCAGACACCGCACGCACGTGACCAGTCCGTCTGAAACATTGGTCATCTCCCATTCTCCCTCTCTCTCACTCTTTCTATCTCTCTCTCCCTCCCTCCCTCCCCCACTCACTCTTGGCCGCCTGGTCGACAACCTTCCCGGCGACCGCTAAGACGAGTAGTAGACAAACGAGGAGTCGCATGGTTCCTGGGTTCCTGAAAATGAGTGAGTGCGAGTGGAGGAGGGACATCTCTCACAAGCAGGCACGGCGGCAAAAACCACACACACGATCAAACACACACACGGATGAGTCACAACACGGCGAGTATAGTGATTGCCGCCGGAGAGAGACGAGTAAGTATGCAAATCGCGGAGAGACGCCAGAGAAACGAGTGATGACGGATATATTCATTCAGCGGACGCGAAACGGGAAACCAGAATAGCATCACTGTACTTTCTCTCACCCTCACACTCGTGTGCTCACTGTGAGTCATCAGTAAGTGAGCGAGCGAGTGGGGCTTCCATTGACAACGGCTCAGGATGACCGGGCTGATCACTATACTCACTGCGCAGCGGGGAGTGTGAGTAGATCAACGTATGCCCTTTGCAAAGACGCCATTCAATACCGGACCTTTTCGAAACGCGAAAGAGTCACAAAAGCGATCAGCTGGCGAGTGCGAGAGTGACGAATTTCCTTCAGACTGAACGCCTCGCCTCTTCAATCATTACAAAATCCATACGGCGACACACTGCACACTGCAAACAGCAGTCATGTGTGTGTCGTATCATGGAATCATAGATAACAACGCCCGATAATGTGCAACAACACCGAAACAATGCGATAAAACAATGTCCGAATTCGCGAAAAAAGAAAACCCGACAGGTTCAGCGATGCGCTTAGCTCATGGCACCCCCGCAATAGTAGTAGTGAGAAGTGGGAGTGGCCTCCCGCCAAAAACAATACACTAATCGATCGCAGGGTGAGAGAGAGAGCAAGTTCACGAATCAACAGAGCGAAATGTCAAAGCAACAAACTCGTGCCTGGCGCAACTGCCACCGGCTAGCCCACCACTTTCACTGCAGGGTCAGAGTGAGAGAGCGACGAGAGAGCGCGCAAGACCGTGAGACGCCAGGGAGCCGAGTGTTTGCTCACTCTCGCCCCGGCGCGACCCATTGAGAGAAGAACGCGACGACCGGACAACGAAACGAATCCACGACTTCTTCCACTCGTTTCGCATTGTTATCTACTGATAAGCACACAATCAATCGTCAACTTGCAGGAGAAAAAAGTGAGAGCGGGGTAGTGGCGAAAACAGCGAGAGGCGAATGCGCACCTCTCATCCCGTCTCCAATTCCCGCCCCTCCTCACGGCGCTATGCAAAGATTGCGAAACGTAAGAGAATACCGCGCATTCCTTCCCATCTTGCCTAGCATTCCTTCCGCCCCACTGATCCACTGATTACGAATCACCACGTTGTGAAATGGCTGATCAAATAGTGACTGTTTCCGGCAACTCACCCAACCCACATCATGCGCAGACCCAACAAACACCCTCGCATCACTTGAAGCAAAACATGGCAAATCAGATCAGCAGCCGGATGAATCATGCAACACATTGGTGTGTGCGGTAAGAGCAAAGTGGGTCATTGTCGCAGCGGTTCTCTCACGCCTTCACTCTCGCAAAACGAGTGACCTTCGTTCTCGAATGCCGATTGAGGATCGCGATAAAATCGCCCCCATAGCACCACTCAAAAACAATCGCACACATTGCACATTCCTAGACGTATACGATATATCATAATTTATTATCTCTACTCAAAATCAACAATTCACAGGAGCAGCACACAAAAAAACCCAACAATCTCGATATGGCTACAGTAATCCGCACCGTTAAATCCTATCTACAAAACCGAACGAAACGAGTCAATATGAATTTGGTAACGCATCAACACACAAAAAAACTACAAAGTCTACACACACTCTCCAAACTCACGGTATCCACTCTTCTCCTCCTCCTGTCCACATGCGAGACCGAAAGACCCCTGTGGACTTCTAATCTTCTCCTCACGTGATGACCTTGAACCATCCGTCGCTCATTCGGTACAGCACCAGGACAGCCGACGGGCCGCGCAGCACGCGCCGAAGAGAGTCGTACACACACTCCAGCTCCTGCAAAAGCTCTATATCAACTTCATCCGAAGCGGTACGAATACCGGGTGAGAAACACAACTCCAACCTCCCAACCCTCCCTCTCTCACCTCCTTGCTCTTTCCGTGCTGCTTTGTCAGCTGATCAAAGAGCTGCGCCAGCTCCTCTTGAGTCGACGATCTGAATTCATCAACTCTCTCTATCTCCCTCTCTCTTTCTCTCACACACTGTCTCTTCCCCCCGCCTCTCACCTGCTCAGCGCCCCAGCCACGGTGCCCATCATCTGCCTGCTCAGATCGTTGATCACCGCCGTCACCGACGTCGACGGAGCGAGAAGCGAGAGGAACGGCTTGAGGTGCACACCCAGCTGGTTCTGAAATAGCGCACAAATGCAGATTGCAACTCATCTCGGCCTATTCTTATGAAAACAGACAAAATCATTGAGCATATAGTTTCCCATTCCCACTCCGAATGCCAGCTTGTCCCACCCACCTCGACCCTCTTGCGCGTGTTGAACGCGAGTCGGTCGACGACGGCGTAGTCGAGCATCAGGTGGCTGCCGGGCGCGGGCGAGGGCGAGGGACGCGCGTCGCCCGCCGCCGGTGCGAGGAGAGACAGAGACGTGCGCGTCTTGCGAGTCGCCGGAGCCTCCCAGTACTCTGCAATCGAGAATCCGAATCAGAATATCTATCTCGAATCAAGTAGCACACAATATCGATGACGTAAATTACGGTAAGATATGTAAAATACAGTAATACAATGCCTACTGCGAGTTCCCGCAACACGGATTTCGGTAGGCCCGTGGATGCGTACGTGTTGTTGGTTATGCTTGTCATCGCAATTGAGAAAGTGAAAGTTGTGAGAAGAACATGGCCCAGTATGCCTGTCACTTAACTGGAATCTTCACACAGTCTCATTATACCAATACCAATGAACCAATGTCACAAATATTGCTGTTTCCGTGTTGCTCGGTCAGCTGGTCAAATTCACTAGAATGAAAGTACAGCTACATCACTCACGCGAGACGAGTTCGATAGCAGCCTCAATCGTCATCTTCCCATGCGAGACGTTGAAGTGGTACACAAAGACCTGAATTGTGTAATAATAATTATTCGACTTTAAACATAACTTCAAATTTTTAACGCAACTCTCACTTCTACTGAACTCAATCTCCCACATTTCAACAAAAGAAGGCAGTTTCAACAACTTTATTTTCAAATTGAACTTGAATACACAAACAAAATCTCAATGAAAAAAAACACAAATACTATCTCAATGATAATTTTCACTGAACTTGTATTCACATACAACACATTACTAAATGAAAATCCCAATCAAAGAACGGAACCATTAGACGCATCTAATTGGCATTGAAAGACATGTGTAAGCGAACAAAATAAAGTAAAATCATAAGAGAGAGAGAGAGAGAAGAGAAGAGAAAAGAGAGAGAGAGAGAGGTAGTCGAGAGGTGCTCTCGCACCAGCTGATTTTCCTTCACTTGTCCATGTCCCAGACAGTCGTAGGCAGCAGCCCTCCGCGGACCTAAAGTAACAAGATGATTCAACAACATCAAAATTATCCACTCACCAATAAATGAGAACAACCTTTTTGTCGTAGCTACTCACGCCGCCAGCGCAAAACTCCGCCAAGCGTAGGATGTGTCAGTACGACCAGAACAGTAGTTCTCTCATGTGAAAAACGAGCAGGCGGAGAGGATGAGAATGTCACGCAGGAGCGTCCGAAAAGCAGAAAATTTCGCCCAAGCGATTTCACCTGATTTCACACCTACGGTTGAACATTGTAGATACTCACCAGTAGTGTCAATCCACAAGTCCTCTGGGCTTGTCCAGCGGTCAGCGGAGTCCACAAGGTCCGTCGACCGACCCGGCCGTTGTGTCCTCGGCCGTTTCCGCCCGTGGCGGCACTGGCCCGTCCGAGCCGCCGCGTTACCCTTACGATTAGTTCCTACAAACAAACACAAATAGAACTTTCAAACAAGCATTTTAAGCGTATCACGAAACGAATACGTCTCAAATCAACAAAAATACACACGGAATACAAAAAAAAACATAGGCGTCAAGGAAAACGCGCGCGAAAATCGATACAGTTCTTTGAAAACGAATAAAAACAGAAAAACAGATACTCAGCCAGGGATACTGTAACCCGCCAATTCAAAATACAGGGCAGTTTCAGTCCGTAAAAAGGAATAATGAAGCAAAAAAATTGAAAACCCACAGTCATAGAGTCGAAAACGACGAGAAGATCGAGAATTTCTTCGTCCGAGCAGAATTGCTGAAATGTAGAATAATTATCATAAACTCATTTGCATAACGCACAATGTATTCCTCCACGTTGGGAATCGGCTCGTCAACCACGTCGACCGAGAGCTGAAAGAGGTGAAGGTGAAATAGCAATCCGCTCATGAATCTGATATCGCTTCAAAGCCCGATCCCCTCTACAAATCACGCGCGTAAATCAATCGATATGTTCATTATCTGCCGGTTTGTCCGCGCGCCAGTCACAACTATCGCTCACGCGTGAACTGATGAACACTCAGATTCACATCTATCCGCGAATAGATCACGTACGCTGTACCCGCGCTTGAATCGTTCGATATGCCCAGGTAACAACTGATCGCGATCGATTTGTGCACATTCCACACATCACAAACCCCGAATTCTCGCAGTCGGGTGGCGAGACGGGCGACCGTCGTCAGCTGCGGCTGGCCGTACGAGCACAGCAGAACGTCCTGCGAACCCGGCGACTCTCAACACCCAGATTGACATCAAAGCGAGCAGCTGGCACCTACTCTCGTCCTCCTCCTCCTCGATCCTCTGCTGCAGACTGGCGAGTACATTGATGGACACCGAGCAGCCGAGCATCGCCCGCTCCATCGGCGGACGCGGATCGGACGGGTGCAGCGACGAAGCGAGCAGCGCAGAGCAGTCGCCTGGAAATGGAAAGGTGAAGGTAGTCCCTATTCGAAGGGTGAACCTTACAAGTCACCTTCGCAGCAAACTGTTACTAAAATGTATGCTCGAAAATTGAGAAAAACAATAAATCAATCACCTAACCGGGACATAACCCCACTTCACCCCCAGCCATGATCAGCACTCGCTGTCGGTGGCCACCCCTACAGGGCTATCTTTCCCTCCCTCACCTCCCGCCATGAGCACGACCCGCTGCATCTTGCCCTTTCGTCCGCGCATCTCGATCGCGGCGCGCCACACGACGCCGCCGCTGAACTGCGCCGGCCGGTACACCGCCACACCCTCCCACACCACCTCCACGTTGTGCAGCTCCACTGCAACAACGACATGACGATGAGGGCATGAAGGTCACGGTGAGACTGAGACGCTTTGCAGGACTATCCTATCTCCTCACCTGCTTCGAGCGCTTCACCGACGCTGTCCAGATCAGCCAGGGCAGCTTTGGCAGCGTCGCGCACTGCCGGGTCGCGACTCCGCACCATAGCACTACACTTGCCCCTCAGCCGCTCCATCCTCTCCTCCCCATCCAACAGAGCGATCAGCGAGCCCGCGTCCTTGGCGCCGATAGCCGCCGACAGCGCCTCGAGTCGAGCCGATGCAGACTCTGAGATCACGAATGTTAAGATTATGGTAAAGTACAGTACTAGTAATACAACGCCCAGTGCTAGTTCCAACACTGATAAGGTGTGAACACTTGTCACTTGTGTTCATTTCCCGCAACTGTATATTTCAAATCAGCCGTGAACACCCTGTCGTTCTCGACTAGGAGGATCCCGAGATTCAGCCGGCTCAACAAAAAGCCACCCACTGGAAGCGGTGGCGGCGAGTGCTGTCACAGCCGCTGCTTGCTGGTGCTCGTTGAGTGAGAGGTGGCGGAGGGCGGCGCGCAGCAGCCGAGAGTCGCCCACCCGCAACACAACACGCTCCTCGCGGCACAGCTTCTTGCCGCACTGAAATTCAAAAGGTAAGATATGTGATCACTCACAGAGTTGACAATACAATACTTTATTATGATTTTCCATCGACAAATGATATGCGTGCAACCGACAATGATATATGTGCAACCCAATGTATCGGAACAGCAATTCACGTCTTCAACCATAACCCCTCCCACCTCGACCACCAGCAGCAGCATGTTGACGGCTATGGCGACTCGCTCGCCGGCCGCGCCCACACAGTCCACACTGCACTCCCACTGCTCCAACGGGTGCACGCCGCCTGCAAGTATGCGGTCAGCCTCTTTGAAACACGACCAAACACTGTGTTTCGAAGACTTTCAGTTTTAGAGGGTCAGTTTCGTAGAGAATCAGAATAATATGCAAATGCTCAAGGCCTGTTGTCGATAGTCTAATGTGAAGTAGCGGTCAGTCTCTTCGAAACTCTCTTTAAAACACGACCAAACAGTGTGTTTCCAACTTTTTCCTATTTCAGAAGGTATGTTTCGTACTAACCTTCACAAGATAAATTGTACGGAAACCATCTCATCCACCCACCGTTGATCTCCTTCTCGGCGTAGACCCTGTCGATTGCGAACCGCCGCATCCGCTCCACCCCGTTGCGCGCGCAGAACCGCACAAAGTTGGAACGCAGATCACTCTGAAAAAAAGTGATGTTTCCTGTTTCACACTGGAAAATTCGATTGGAAACGTGAAGTAACTTACCGGTAGCATTACAGGCAGTCCGCTCTGGTCGAGTAGCATGCACGCCTTGGCTCCGCCCCCACTCGCCCCGCCCTTCTTCGCCGGGCGCAGAAGATGAGATGAGAACGGGACAAACGAGTGGAGGGATAGAATCTCCTCCATTCTTAAAAACAATTTCTTTTTCTCTCTCCTTTTCTCTCGCTCTCTTCCCCCCCTCTCTCTCTCTTCCTCTTTCTCTCTCTCTCCATTTGTCCCTAATCCTCCGTTCCTCAATCTCACCTTCTTCGAACAGTCTGCAGATCAATATCCTGACAAAACTTGAATCGATCCTGAAAATTAAGGTGATCAACACGATAACCATACAAAATCTTCCCCTGTTATTCCCCCGACCCCTGAACAATGCTGTGCAGCGGAGGACACTAACTGGACTGGTACCCGATTTTGCTACTCTCTACATCTACGGCATTGAGACTGGAGAGGAATCCTCGAAGACGATGAAACTCTCGGAGACGTCTCTTCGCGATCGATCGTTGAAGCCCGGATCTTCCGCCGCCGAGATCGAAACTTCCCCAGAAGCCGCAAGCAGGGGATGACAAGCACCACCAATAGCACGCACGCATCCACGGGACTACCGAAATCCGTGTTATTGGGACTCGCAGTAGGCGTTGCATTACTGTATTTTACCGTAACCGTGCCGTAATTTACATAGTTGTAATGTGCTATTTGATTCGAGATAAATACTCTGATACAAAATCAGTCACCGCTCAGTCAAAATTGACATCGTTCCAAAAGATGGCATGCAGGCAAGGTTTCCATAGCTTTATCCATTTTCGCATTACATTTCGTCTCCCAAGAGACCAATAGATTTCAAATCCATTCCCGTCTTTCACTTCTGCTCGTTTTCTATTATGCAATGTATGTGATGTCTTGCATTTCGCATTTCGCATTTATCATAGAATCATAACAAAGCATCATCGCATGTGTCACATATATACTTCACCTCGTCGAACGCATCACATTCCAAACTCGCGTACTATTATCATAGCATTCACTCCCGGAAGCGCTGATTTGAGAGAGAGAGAGAGAGAGAGAGAGAGAGAGAGAGAGAGAGTCTACTGGGCTCTACTTATTTCTTATTGTCTTTGCCAGTCGGCTGCCATCGCAGCATGCATGCTCCCCCCCCCCCTCCGCCCATCTAACCTGACAGACCGCGTGGTCGTATACGTAGTCGCTGGCGGGGTTCACCTCCTGCTCGAACAGCGTGCTCATGAGCTGTCGATGCGCGCGGCCGCCGCGACGACGCACCGCCTTCGACAGCGCTTGCTGAAACAAAGTGTGTCTCTTCGGAAGACGACTAATGTAAACCTTCGCGTGCCAAGTGCATAGCCTTCTTTGACGCAGTTTATGGATGCATTCACCTTCCCACTCGTTTTTTTCCCAAATGCCTTCCCACGGCCAAACTTTCTACTTTTCCAACAAACACTGTCTTAGAGGACAATCGCAGCTATTCGGAGGCAGTTGAAAGTAGTTGAAAGATACGTTGGAAGGCGTTTGGGAAGTCAGATCAGGGGCAGTTCGACTAACCGCTGCTTGAACGCATGTGGCGATGACATTTTGGTATTTTTCGATCACATAAAAGCGTTGGTCGTTGCCATGACTGTGCGCTTTCGAGAAAAAAAAACACTTCTGCAAACACACATACTCTCTCAGTCGCTGCTCACTCGTTCAGTGATCTCTCACTCTCACAAGCTGGCGTTCGATTATCGCGTTCAGCGCTATCGCTCTCACGATACCATCCTATCGCTCTCCGCTCCCTTCAGTGACCACTCATTTCACGCAGTTTTTATCACTTCACTACATCGAACGAATCGATATGCCAAGTGATTCCGCAGTGGTCACTACACGCCATCAGTTCGCGAAAGTGATTCATTCTGATAAATCCTATGCTCACAAGTCCGGCAGTTTTCTGCATATAGGATTACGTCCTATTCACTCTTTCATTCGCACGCGCCCGTATTGGCACAATCTGATCGCACAGTCACTCTGACCAGACCGACCACAAGCACTTGTTGCAATTTGCGCGGACGCCACTCCTTTTTCTCTCTCACTCACCTGCTTCACTTCTCCCTTCCACCTCCGTGTCAGTATTATATCTAAGTAAAGGAACAGCGGCGACTCATATCTGCAACTAGCTCTCTTGAACGCGCATTACCACTCAGGCAAAACATTTGCCGTAGACAGGACTCGAACCGGCGAGGTCTGTGCCACTACGGCGCACACACGCATTGAGCCACTTAGTAAGTGAACGTGCTTCTTTCGTCTGGGATTATGTGTTCTCTCGCCATTTTTGCAGTATTGAAGAGTTCAACGGAATGGAAATCGTGGTGGGACCAATTTTGAGTTTGAAATAAAATGTTGCAACAGCAAGTTGCAACATTTGAAAACAACGGATACTCGTTGTTCTTTCTCACAAATTGATTAAGATTTTGGTTTATATGATTCTTTTAAACAATCCGAGTCAAAAATAGGTCGCCAGTGTACCTTTAATGCACACATCGCGATCGATTCGTTTTTCCAGGTATTCACGCAAGCTTTCCATTGTGACCGCGCTGTTCCTATTAATATTCTGATGTTGATGTTGACGCTGACAGTTCTCACGCAAAGTTGACTCAATCGATTTCATTGATGTTTGTCAATTAGATGGATAGCGCCAACTTTGCATGGAATGTCAGCGTCAAGTGTGAAGTGCCGAGCGTGAAGTGTCGATCTCCCTTTCAGCCGATGCGCATCATGCGGGTGTTCCCGCGACGGGTACTACTCTTCGGTGCCGCCGCCATCGTCGCGCTAACCTGTCTCATTCTCACCATGCGGAAACCACAGAAAGAGGATGCGGTGGGTTGCGGTTTAACCAGCCATGATATCCGAGCCACTGCAGCTCATCAAGAAAGTACGCATAGTCACAACCCCGACAAAACTTCCCGGTCAGCAAGTGAGTTGACGTTTGAAAAACATTGGTTGAACATGTTGTAGGGCTGCAAGCTGCCGATTCTCAACATCGACGACCCCGAGGTGGCGCCGTTCTACGCCAAGCCTGTGCAGCTGCTCAACTGTGAGAAGAAGAACGGGCACGACATGTTGCGGCTGACGCGCGACGGACAGATCGATGTCATCAGCGACACGTTGTAAGTGAATCAATCGATATAAATCGATATCAAGGCATTTATTCTAGTAAGCGTTCGTCTGTCAAGTGCACCGTCGCCTACATCGAGCGAGTCACGGACCACGAGTACAAGTATTCCGACGAAGCCCGCGTTACTCTGCCGTTCACGCCAAAAGACGAGTTCCCGCGCGTCACATGCAAGCACTCTGCCAGCTGGAAATCACGGTGCGTGGGTCAAATACTTTAATTACTGTCGTTTTGTAGTGCTCAATTCTTCATGGTGGCTAGCAGCTCAAAGGCCTGGCCAAACACAACTTCCAGCGAGGTAATGATCAATTTGCAAACAATATGTTTCAATCATTTTATTACTATATACTTCGTTATTTTGCTTTAATGGGCCGAATACGTGAAAAGTGAAATGACTAGTGCTATCAAATCAAGACTGTTTCAGCCGCGCGGCCCGTCCGTCTACTGGCTGGGATTTGACTCTCTGTCGCAAATGGCGTTCAAACGCACCCTTCCTCAAACGGTCGCGTACCTCGAGAAGACTATGGGCAGCGTCGTGTTAGACGGTACGTACGCTTCGGCCAGCCTCATCGAACGCAATTCCGCAATGCTCGGAGGGGGTAATCGGTGGTATTCCGAAGGCGACAGAGGAGTGCTCGAGTGGGGGGAGGCTAATCGAAACCTTTCTTCAAAGTCATTCTTGTCTCAAAGATCTCAAAGGCTCGTTCAGGGATGAACATCGTCGGCGACGGCACGCCGCAAGCCTTCATCCCCATGCTTACCGGACAGACCGAAGTGGAACTGCCGCTCACAAGGTGGGCGAACTACATAGGACGGAGCTAAAAATGTTGACACACACTCTCCAGAAAGCGCTACGACACCGCCTCGTATGTGGACGTCTATCCATGGGTGTGGAACAACTTCTCGGCGGCTGGATATCTCACCGCATACAACGAGGACAACTACAGTGTCGGTGAGTCGAGGGTCAGAGTGTGTTCAAAGACACGCCGCTTGTCTGCAGGCACGTTCAACTATCGGCTACGGGGTTTCTCGAGCCGACCGCCGACACACCACTACGCGCAGACTGTTTTTCACGCATTCGAGGACCACTTTGGCACATGGCCCGGCTGCATTGGTGCCACGCCACAGCACAAGGTACGGGCGTAGACTTGGTTGCCATTTTTGTGATAACTATGTAAATTATACCTTCAACGAAAGTAACTGATTACACAACCAATATCAAACTGGACGTAATGATGCGGTGGAACATGACGTTTCAGATGTGGCTGCGCTACACGGGTGACATTCTTCGGCGTCAGAAGGCAGGTCGACCCGTCTTTGCCGTCTCACACCACGGCGCGCTCTCACACGATGACATCACTAAAGTTAAGGTGCGCGAGAGAGAAGAAATAGAGCCGGTTTAGAACCTTTAGAACATTACGGAACCGAATGTCGTCGAAACACCCTGCGAATTCTTAATACTCTTGGAATGCGAACTTTTAAAAACACTTCGGCACCGGCTTAAAAGGACAAAAATGTCAGAATCGCAGCAAAATCGCATTTATCTCCCATCACCCATAATGTTACAGCAAGCCGATGACGACATTACTGCTCATCTACACGAGCTCAACAAGGCCAGGCAGTTCGAAGACACCATCGTCATTGTCATGGCCGACCACGGAAATCGGTTCCAGGAGGTGCGCAACACGGCGCAAGGTACGTTCTCACTATCTCTGCGCAGGCACCATGTCTAAGGAATTTTCAAGTTCTGCTACTCCTGTAGTATTTCAAAAAAGCGAGCAACTCTCTGACTAGATAGCTGCTTTGCACATTCGTATTTAGGCCAACTCGAAGAGCGTCTGCCGTTCTTCTCCATCTTCATTCCGCCCAAGTACCGCGACGATGCCAAGTACAAGCGAGTGTACGAGAACGTCAAGGCGAACGCGGCTCGTCTCGTCACTCCATTCGACATACACGCCACCATGCTGGACATTCTGAACTGGGCAAAGCTGCCCGATGTCGATCTCTCCACCCCTCAGTCGTCCGACACACGCTCACTGTCACTCTTCCGACCCATTCCAGAGCAACGCAGCTGCGAGCAGGTATGTTTTCTTTGTTTTTTTTCTTGTTTTTGTTTTTCTATTTTCTTACGCTCTCATCTTTCTCGCAAAGAAAAAGTACCTTTTGAGCCTGCGGAAATCGTTATTATTTTTCGCAAAATTGTCAATCTCTCTTTTTTTCTTTAGGCCGGTATCGAGCCGCACTGGTGCACATGTCTGGCGTGGGAGACGCTCGCCACCGACAGCAAAGCCGCTATGCAGGTACGAAGTCGTGGATACAGCAGTCTCATTCTCGCAGGTCGCTAACGCGATTGTCTCCGGTCTGTCGTCGCAGACCGATGAAGTACGACAAAAGTGTCACCCTCTCAAGCTCGACAAAGTCATCTCCGCCAAAGTGTGAGTCATTCTGATAGAAAGTTCGGAATAATCGGGTTTCTGGGGAGGGTGCCGGAATGTGTATCCTCCTACACATGTGTTTTACACATCGCTGTCCAGGCTCAAGCCCAACGACGGGGTGCTCAACTACGCGGGCGCCAAGGACGCTGACGGCTTCGTGGCAGATGTCAAAACAGGCGACCCGGGTCGGTTCGTCACCGGTCACTACCAGATCAAGCTGCGCACCCAGCCGGCCGGAGCCATCTACGAGGTATGTAAGTAGCGGGTAGGTTCTCACCTTCTCAAGAGGTATTAAGTGTGATAACATCTTTTTGTGTGTTATTCATGAATATTAGAATCTGTCGCCATTGTCTACTGGTACATCACTGCGTATAGAGAGCGAGGATGAGCTCCTTGTACTGTGATGAATACACACACAGCTTTCTAGGTGACAGTGTTCGCTGACGCCGGCTCGTCCGAGCTGCAGCTCAATCCCACGGACTTGTCGCGACTCAACGCGTACGGATCGCAGGTGTGGAACCCGGTCAACTCTGATGCGTGTCTAGCATGTCCGATAGAAGCAACTATAGTCGCCGCCTGGTGGATAGATTCTGTTATTGCCAGCCGGGGTCGGTTGGCGAAACTCAGTTTCGAGCGAGAGAGGCCAGACGGCGCGAGCAAATGGTCGAGTGTCGCGCGGCCTCTTTGATTCGCAAGCCGGCTTCTTTGATCAATATTTTCGTTTGAAAGCGCGCGCTTGGGTCTTCTCACGACTAGAAGGTAGATCGAATGCGACTAGAGAGTAGATCGAATGCGACTAGAGGGTAGACCGATTTTCTACCGTTATCTGGCGAACTATCTCCCAGAATAATATTATAGGTTGTTTGTTCACCATCTGTTCCTGATCACAACTCTTACAGGGCGACTGCATGCGCAAGACCAACGCCTTCCTCGTGCCAGTATGCGTCTGCCGCGATTGGAAAGAGTGACCGTCCTCTTACCTTTCCACCATTAAAATTTCATCGATCTCACTGCTTCCTAATAGTAATTTATTCAAATGTGGTTGTTAAAATGGGTATCTCGTTGGCTTGCTCAATAAAATGTTAACTGTTAGAATAAAAAAAAGGATGTTTCCGGGCATCATTCGTGTATGCCATAGTTTTTGTTTTAATATATGCCTTGCACAATAGATAAAAACACCTACTAGATGAAAAGGTCTGAAAATTTGTTTACAATGAGTTATTACCGAAAATACAGGTTTAGTACATATTGGAGTAAAAAATAAAAAAAAAATCGCTAAAAAATAAAGTTTTCAAAAATCGGTCAACGCAGTTCCGGGGAACTCTCAAAATCATTCCAATAACCCACTGAACACATTTTGATATCTTTTGAAATGACAGAGATATGGCGATTTGAAAGACGTCCCAGGGACTTCGTGGCGGGACCAATTTTTATTGCCCGTAGTCATCCTTTAACCTCCAAGAATGGAAAACGGCATGCAACTCTGACACTGCTCACGTGTGATTTTATGAAGCAATTAGGTCAAGCGGGAATTTGCGCACACTGCCACTCACCTGAAAGTCGTGGTCGTCGATAGCTCGGAGCGGGAGAGAGTCGTCCTTGAGTAGGGCGGCGGCGGTGGGACGCTGCTCCGCATCACAAGACACCAGACGGGCGATCAGAGAGGCCGCGAGCTCACACTGCAACACGGAAATGTAAGCGTCTACGTAATGAAAAATCAACTGTATATTTTATCATCAAAAACATGTTTAAAAAAAATCGTTTCCGCTGTGACATGTTCAACATCAAAAAGGCACAATGGTCAAGTGGATGCCAGAGGGAAATGTCCCGAAGGACTGACAGATAACCCTCCAACGCCGGACCAATGCGAAAGAATCAGGTGCGCACGCAGTGTTATACCCCAGATGCGGCCTGCAACCAACACGCGGCGGGTTTGCGTAGTTTGTCACTATCAGAGCACTCGCGGTTGCCGGCGCATTTCACAAACACGCGCTCTCACCGTGTACGTCAGTGTAGTTCTAGGTTCAAAAACATCACAAGGTATAGTTCACTGTTCACTACACACATTTCTGTATCAAAGGCTCAAGCGCCGAGCATACCCAGATATAATAGAGCACCACGCGTGCTGCCTACATAAAAAGGCGCCGATAATTGAGAACATTATCATTCCGAAAAATGAAGCTACTCTTATTGTTATTTCTTGTCCACAAAGTATTGAGCAGACCGGAGACGGACAAGCTCAACATGGTAAATATTTCATTTTGTTAAATTCATGATTAATTCGAACTATTAAAAAAATCGTTTGCAGCACGACATTATCAAATATCATGAATATCCAGCAGAGACACACGTTGTCGAATCTGAAGACGGCTATTTCAACACAATTTTCCGGATTCCTCACGGAAAAGACCGTGAGTAAAAAAAAAATGAAAACGGAGCAAGGTCGATTGAGCGCCACAGCAGCGAGACTGTAGCCCTGTAATCGTGTTGAGCGTAGTATTTTTCTCGATTGTTTCATTCTGACTCTTAGCGCGCCCCATTCCCCACCAGAAAACGCGACCGGTCGCCTTCGTCATGCACTGTCTCATGTGCGACTCCAACATTTTCACAATGAACATGCCGGGACAGTCACTTGGTACGTGGAGTGATATTTGATTTTGAAGCATGATTGAAAAGTGGGGGAATTCCATTGATATCATCTACACCCACAGGTTTCATGCTGGCTGACGCTGGGTTCGATGTGTGGTTCGGCAACGGGCGCGGCACGCGATACGGTCTCACAAGGAGTGTCGTTTAGGTCACAGAAGCCGATGGTGACCAAACTGATATCAGAGATACCCTAGGAGGTCACTAGTGGAAAACCGTTTTCAAATCCACATGACCGGCCATACGTTTCGAGATATTTACGTTTCAAATTTTAGGGCTAACCGTGTGGATAGCTTTTGCGGTCTGTCACTCCATTCGCGCGAGCTGTGAAACAGCGGCGGTGGCCTAGTGGATAGAGCGGCCGTCTGTCAAGCGTTAGGGTGTGGGTTCGCTCTCCGGATATTCTTTTATTTTTGCCGATTCTCTCCGGACTTGTATTTTTTTGTTAGAATGGTTGGAGTCACGCATGGTGAGGGGATCATGTGGCAACCTTCGTCGGTAATATTTTTTCGAAACTTTTGAAAATTAATTCTAAAGAACGCAAACATTTTGTAATGAGCTCTCAACAAGACATATGACCGTTCGATTTGAAAAAAAAGAAGATGATAGGAGTTTTCTGCCAACTGCCCAATTGTCACCAAAAAGTACAAGTCTGGAAAGTGTCGGCAAAATGAAAAGCATATCCGGAGAGCAAAATGAAAAGCATATCCGGTTCTGGGATTTCGCCATCGAGTGATACCATGTATATGTTCATGAAATGCGATTCCGGATAAAGTATTTGATTTGATTTGATCCGGAGAGCGAACCCACAGCCTGCCGCTTGACAGACAGCCGCTCTATCCACTAGGCCACCGCCGCTGTTTTACAGCTCGCGCGAATGGAGTGACAGGCCACAAAAGCAATCCACACGGTTAAGCTCCTAAATTTGAAACGTAAATATCTCGAAACGTATGACCGGTCATGTGGATTTGAAAACGGTTTCCGACTAGTGACCTCCTAGGGTATCTCTGATATCAGTTTGGTCACCATCGGCTTCTGTGATTTAAACGACACTCCTTGTCAGCCACACCACACTCACCCCATTCGACAAAGAGTTCTGGGATTTCAGGTGGGTATTATATTTTGTTTTAAACGAAAATGATACGCTGACGGAACGCGAATGAATGCTTCGCCGAGATGTGAAATATATATATAGCACATCATGAAAAGACGACAAAAACCAAAAAGACACGCCATGATAAAATAATGTGCGCCATCGAGTGATACCGTGCTTGCTACTGTATTGATCAGTATGGTGTGTGATGTCTCTGTACTTCTTTCAGTTTGATTTCTTTTTACTTGTGACCAGCCAAACCCAGCTGGTACGACATCGGCATGCTCGATCTGCCGGCACAGATCGACTTCGCTCTAAATGCGACCGGCCAAAGCAGCCTGTACCATGTCGGTCACAGCCAGGGAACCGCCACTGTGTACACTCTGCTCAGCGAGCGGCCACAGTACAGGCGCATTATCTTGCAGCGCCATTCCGCTACCGTAATCCGGTAAATTCCGTTGTTAGGAATTGGGATTTCGTACTATTTTATTATTAGGGCGCACAAATTGTACAATGGAGCAACATTCCAATAATGTGTGTATACTTGTATTTTATTTCGAGTAAATGCAGTGAATAAGAGGAAGAGAAGGTCATAATGACGGGTGACGTCACTACTCCCCTTCATCCTCATCTTCGTTCTTCATGTATGTCGCCGTCGACTAGCACCACAATCATCGTCACCACGTTTCTTTTCCGTCAAGGCCCTTGTCCCACAAACAGTAGTGTTCTGTGTCCTTTTTTCCCGACATGTGGAATGTTCGGGAGAGTCAGGACGAGCAGCATCAGCAAGATCCATATTCTCCCATTCTTGATTCTTCCTCGTTCATGAGGGAAACGAACACACCACGTTGACTTTGATTCACTCATAGTGCATTTCTGCAAGCGAAATTTCCCCATCCTCACTTTTTCGTTCGCGACCAGAAAGTGCGTATCACTTTCGGTCAGAGACGCGGAGGGCGTTTTATTAAAAAAAGAGAGAGCCTGGTTCGCTTGAGTAAACCACGAGTCGACCAGGCCCCCTTGGATGGAGGCAGTGTGGTTGAGGGAGGCGAGCCAACATTGTTTTTTACTGTATACTAGGTCCGGTATACTTTCATACACTGTATACATACCATCGAAGAGAGATGGCATTTGCTGGAGGACGAGGACGACACAAACTTGACGCTTGTCCTCTTTCTGGGGTGAGAACTTTTCTCTATTGGGTGTTATCTTATCGCGGATAATCCGCCGTGCTCCGCGAAACCTACATGTCCGGAGAAGAAGACGCGAAACACGACGACAGCTGCCTGTGCGACAAGGTCCTTGACGAGTCATGGTGACAATATTCGAATCGTGAATCGTGATGGTTTCGATAGACGGCGACATGAAGAACGAGGATGAAGAAGTGACGTCACCCGACGTTATGGCATATCTCATTTGCATCCTCTTCTTCCTCTCATCTTCGACATCATGTTCTTCCTTCTATTCATCTCACATTTACTATAGAAAGAACACGTTAAATTATTATTGGAAAGTTGCTATATTAAACAATTTGTGTGCCCTAATAAAAAATAGTGAGTTACTGTAGCGGAATGGCGCTGCAAGATAATGCGCCTCCACAGTACCAGCACAAGGTATGGCGACATGACGATTTGAACCATTCTAACAAAATCCTGCGTCTGATGAAGTTGAGAACGTCGACACCAACTCCCCCACTATCCAGGTACGCACCACGTTCACTATGGCGCCGTTCGGCAGCCTGCGTCACATCGAGTGGCTGATGCGGACACTGGCGCATCCAGTCGTCGGACTCGGCTCGGTGAGTGAAACAAAGACTGGTTTTCTAGAACCATAACATCTAGTACTCTACTGCAGCCCCTCCATTGTCATTGTTCACAGGCATTTCATGTGTGAAGCATCCTTGTGGTGTAATAAATTTAATTTTTAATTTTTTCACTCGTGAGTGAGCGACACAGTGGCACGGCGACTTTTTTCGGGCTCAAAATCTCGACACAGAACATATCATTCCAGCTCATCGTGGATCGCTTCGACTTTCCCATTTTCATTCCCGACGGAATCCAAGGAACACTGGGTGACGCGTGTCGATTGCCGCTCATCAAACAAGCCTGCGGGGCCATCTGCTCCTCGGATTCGAGGACAATTCACAGTTCAATCTAGTGCGTCTCTTCATTTCACAAATAGTGATTTGATCACAGTAGACAGTAGGAAAGAAGTTCATGTGCACAGTGTACTTCCTTCCTACTTTAGTAAGTGCAGACTTGCTTGGGTGAGTCGTCTGATGAGTCCATCGCAAGTCGCAAATCACACGATCTGATCACTGCAGACTCGCTTGGGCACCTACGCGCACCACTTTCCCGCCATGACTTCGCTCTACAACATCATACACTACGCGCAACTAGTCGACGGGAAGGTGAGTAACACTGGGTTGATCCAAAATCACGAATTCATCAGTCTGACGCTACAAAATAGTGAATTTTGAATCTCCCCCGCAACCGAGACATTCTTATCGTGAAACTGTCAGGGCACGCTAGCACGCTTCAACCACGGGCAGAAGCGCAATGTGGACAAGTACGGCGAGGCGACGGCGCCGACCATCGACATCTCCAAGGTTCGGACCAAGGTGCACCTGTTCTGGTCGGAACACGACGTGATCAGCTCGGGAGCCGACGTGAGGGAGACCCTGCTCGGAGTGCTGCCAAACGTTGTGAGTCGCATATACAGAGAACTAGACTTCGAAATTGAAAAGAGCTGCGGTAAGGTAAACAAACTTAATTTGTAACCAATTCTCCCCAACCATCTGATAACCAAGTAAACATCACGTGGAAAAAAAACCTCTGGATCGCCGTCAGAAACTCGATGGTTTTGAGTTTTGGTCAGCATTAGCATATCTTCATTGCTACATCGCAACGACAATACGAATTGGGAGCACACGATCTCGATTGCCAACATCTTCTCTATCGCAGGCCTCGCACGAGCAGTCGGGCTTCACGCACATGGACTACGTGCTCGGGCTGCGCGCGGCAGACGCCGTCTACACACCCATCATACAACTCATATACGAAGACCTGGAGGAGCGGTGGAGGAATGAATAGATGTTGATGAAACGCGAGTCGGGATAAATCTCTGACTTTGACTATGACTTTGAAATGCTACCGAGAGAAATATACTTCATCTCGCTTATAAACGGAATTTGTGAGAATGAATAGTAATCAACAGAAGGCTTACAGAAGACTAGGTGTTAGCGTATACATACAATCAGTGTTCAATCCGCGTTCACAACACGCTCATAGCATGTCTGCATGTTTCATCCACCACGCACCACCCCACGTTGGACAGAAATTCAGAAAACCGTATGATATAAAGTCCAACATGTATGCTGCCCATAGCCTCGCCGAATCCCTCCGGGACGCGCTGCGTGTGCTTGAGGGCCTGGAATCAGACGCATCACTCCCTTCTCTACTCTCTCTCTCTCTTTCTCTCTTTCTCTCTTTCTCTCTCTCTCTCTCTTTCTCTCTCTCTCTCTCTCTCCCCTCTCTCCCCTCTCTCTCTCTCTCCCAACCTTTATCGTGCTGATCCTCTCCATCCCAGGCGGCAGCGGTCGCGAGAACATCTCAAACAGCACGATTCCCGTGCTAAAAAAAAATTCAATCTCGAAAATATACGCACCACCCAGACAATGAATACAATATTCATACAAAAGAAATGAGACTATAGAGTGACGAAACTCCAGAAAAATAAAAGGTTCAGTGAAAAGCGCCACCTGTACATGTCGATCGAGTTGGTGTAGGGCTTTTCTTCCTGCAGTTGGAACAACTCCGGCGCCATGTACAGTTCGGTGCCAATGTCCCTCGTCTGACCGCTCCCGCCCCCGCCTCCTCCCCCGGCCTGTCCAGTGCCAGCCGACGCGACCAGAGAGTCGCCCGCTCAAATTTCGAGAATAAAAAATGAAAATGTTCAGCATACATATACAATTCCATAGACTAAACATATTTGAATCGGTACGCCATATGAATTGATAACATGTAAAACGAATATAAAATGTGACCCTTCTGTCATGTATATGTGTAGCTGATGTGTAATGCGCGAGTGAGTGCGCAGGAGGCGGGGTCAGAGACTGAGCGAGAGAGGCGAGCCCGGAGGGCGAGAGGAGATGAGTATGGCGAGGTTGCGATGGCGGTGTTATATATTCATTCTTTGTATACTCTCTATGTAACAATAAACGTATATGGATAATTGTGTTCTGTCTGAATGAGAGGGAACTCCTGGGAATATCTAAGGATACGTCATGGAGGTCCCGGGAACTCTCTTTCAGTCAGGAAACCATTGTCTATGTTTGCAACAAAAAAATAGTATAGTTTGGCAAGTTATGATCGTGGCGAAAAAATATGGCGTTTTAGTTTTATTGTTTTGACATCCGGATTGTCACATGTACATTTAATTTTGTGTTATATGCGTTTTGTTCGCATTGTGTGCTTGCTATGCGGATCGTTCGCAAATTGTCGTAGTTTTGATGTTCGCGTTTTGTTGTGTTTGTTTCTGTGTTCGCGTCTTTGTGTACGTTTCACCGTAATCGCGCACGGTGTAACATTTTGATTGTGTTGTGTAGTGGCATGCACAGGGAATTTGGGCTAGGGTTTCTCCTGTTAGTAAGATCAGTAGTAGTCTAATTTTGATGGCGGACTGTCCTTGGCGGTGAAGGACCATCAGTATGGAAGTGACCGTGCCCATTGCGGTGACGGTTAGGGACCACCCGTATGGACGTGACTGTGCCCACTCGCGGTGCCGGTTATGGACCACCCGTACGAAAGTGACCTTATCCGCTGCGGTGAGATTTATTTAACCATTTCTTTGTGTACCCGCATGCATAGCCCATTCTCTGTGCCACATAAAACAGGCCTAACAAAATACAAAAATAGTGTGTCAGCGTTGAAATTGTTGTGTGTTGTGTTGCATGACTGCATGTGTTGCAAGGAGTACGGTAGCTCTGCGAGAAAGAAGTTGGCGATAGTGTTAAGCGCTCGCGAATTTTTCTCTATTTCGTAGATCGGCGATGACAATGGCGGATAGATGTGAGGGCAAGCCTCACCTGACAAAGTACTAATTGTATTAAAACTAAACCTGGCAATTTGTCGGGAGGCGCAGGCCATAAATCTACAATCGGCGTAGGTGCGCAGCGACAGCGAGAAGCTACTTTCGACATTGCACTCACCATATTTCTACCTAATCCCATTTATCTCTCTAACTGTCTGTTTTTCTTGCGTGTATACTGTAGGTATACGGTAGAGTTGTGCGAGTGAGAGCGCGCGGAGCGAGTGAGAGAGTGCAGAAGTAGGAGAGAGCGTGGAGCTAGTGGGAGTAGATGTTGTTGGAAAGGAACGCTTTGAGTTGTAACTGGTCGTAGCTATACGATTGTTCTGATCAACGGCCAGCGCGCAGACAAATTGCAGTACGGCGAGATTTGAGGAGCCAAATCCTGGCAGGAGACTAATGAGATCAGGCGGCAATCAGATCAGGCGTCTCCACTGAGCGCAGATTTATTGGATTACGATTGTGCGAGGGCGATAGTGGCACCGATCTGGCGAGGGCGATATATATTACAACGTGGCGGCGACTGAGAGAGGTACCGTAAAGCGGAGCGCATTGTTGCTAGATCACGTTACGACATCTACTTCGACGACATCTTCGGGCACGGACGGCAAGGGAACGTGAGTCTGTGAAAGGCGTACTTTTCACGATTGATCTGTAGATACGGTAGTTGTAGTGTGGCGCAAACATGCTAGGTATTCTGGGCTTAGTCTTTCCGGCTGTAGCTGAGTGGCCAAAGTTTGACGGATCTGGAACGTTTACTCGTTTCGAAAGTGAGCTGGAGGAACGTGTGAAGTTGTTTGGAATCAGTGAGGAAAGGCGTACGTACATTCTTCCCCTCCTGCTAGAGAAAAAGGCGAAGGCGGTGTACGATGATCTGAGCTCCACAGTGAAGAGTGACTATGAGACGAGCATGGATGCGTTCAAAGAACACTTTCGTAACGACCTGTACATGATGAGGACGATGCAAGAGTTGACGAGTACTCAGCAGAAGCGTGGCGAGTCGGCGCTCGAGTTTGCGAACAGAGTCGCTGATTTGGCGGATGATTTGGATGAGTCGGCGGAAGTGAGAGACAGTCTCTCTAAAACAAACTTCATGCGTGGACTCAATAAGAGTCTCTATGACGCTCTTGTTTTCAATGGAAAGTCGAGTGGAAAGTTTTCGGAATTCGAAGACGGCGGTGATTGAGATGGAGACTAGAATGAGAGTTGTTTCTGACGAGATGGAATTGTCGGCGGAGGTGAATTCTATGAGCCTCGGTAGGCGTCACGGCGGGTCACGCGGTGGCGACTGCGGCGGTTCCAGGGTTGGCGACAGGTATGAACAGGATCGCGTTCGTGGAATGGCACGGAGGAGCGACAACTCTCGCCACTGGAGGAGCCGGCGACGCGACTATTCCAGCAGCAACAGCGACCAAGAATACTAATGTGTGCTGTGTGCTGTGTATGGCGAGGCTATGAATTATAGCAGTGTGACGGCGATATTGATTCTTGTGCAAGTTGCGTTAGACAATTCGTATTGTTTGGCGACATTTTACAACTTCGAGGACGAAGTTTATTAAAAATTGGAGATGTCATGTATATGTGTAGCTGATGTGTAATGCGCGAGTGAGTGCGCAGGAGGCGGGGTCAGAGACTGAGCGAGAGAGGCGAGCCCGGAGGGCGAGAGGAGATGAGTATGGCGAGGTTGCGATGGCGGTGTTATATATTCATTCTTTGTATACTCTCTATGTAACAATAAACGTATATGGATAATTGTGTTCTGTCTGAATGAGAGGGAACTCCTGGGAATATCTAAGGATACGTCACTTCAATGAAACATATTTAGCTCGCTTTCCCCTACTACATTAGAGAGGGCGCGCCAGCGCCCTCTCGTTTGTATTGGATGTCCCCGCGCGCTAGAATGCTCAAAAACGACTTTTCCCGGATGAAGCAATTTTCCTCATTTTGAAGTGATTTCCACTGTTACATTGCATTCACATCTCTATTCGATAGAGTTATAGAAAGTTGTATTGAGTTTGATTGAATTTGAAGCGAGATACGGAGAGTCCGCATTCGAGTGCGGATGGAGATTGGTGTCGGTCGCTCGGGCGGGCGGGTGGGCGTCGGACAATCGCTTTCGCCCCGCCCCCTCTGTGTGTGAGTGAGAGAGAGAGATAAAGTCCTCTCCGATTCGCCAGGGATGGGAGGGGCTTATTTTGAAATCTAATCGTCACTGTTTTGAATCGTTCAACTACACACTGTCTGTCTTTCACTAAAAGTTGCAAAGGAGATCGAACCCAGGCCGCGAGAACGGCACGCGTCTCTCTTGCCACTGCGCCACGCGGTCAGTTGAGAGGGCGCGAACAGAGACCGCTCTCATTGCCAATCGACTGCCGAATGCGTGCGAATGACTCAGAGAGCCGGGGCGAATTAGCAGCGAACTAACAGCGAGCTAGCAGCGAAGTTTCAAAAAGTTAGCTGTTCCCTAGCGGCTAATTCGCCGTTATCTAGCCATTGTTTCGCCACTATTTAGCTGCTAATTAGCGGCACCGGGATCCGATCAGCGTCCCTCGCTTTCTCGTTGTATTGATTTCCGTTGTTGCATTCAAAAACACTGGTATGCATACACTTATTTATCTCGATTATGCATACGGAATGAAATTCGCAATATCATATCATAATTGACGTGTCGTCTTGGTTCTTGGTTCTTGGTTCTTGATATACATGATGACGATTGACGAATCTTGATAACCTTCAAGTAGCCGCGTTCTTTCTCGAGTACTGAACCGCCCGGATACAGTTTCTGAAAATAAATATATTGAAGAAGTGATCACGAAACATACATGCATATGAGATATGTTCGCGACAACATGTTACATGTACATAATAATATATATGGTAAACTGGTAGCAAACAGTTCAAAGAGTTCATGTACATTCATGGAAACAAAAACGAAGACGAAGAGGATGAGCAGGAGGAGGAGGAGGATGTGGATGAGAACGACGACAACGACTTCATCATCATCATCGTCCTCGTCGTCGTCGTCCTCATCCTCATCATCCTCATCCTTATCATCATCATCCTCATCCTCATCATCCTCATCCTCATCCTCATCCTCATCCTCATCCTCCTCTTCGTCATCGCCATGTACTATTTCATGTACTACTTCATCAAACAACATTCATACAGCATATGATATCGTAAACAAACAAATACAACAAAAACGGCAACAAATTTCGAAAAAAAACACAAGTCCCCAGAAACTGGGCGGATGATGACGTTTCTATTTAGCCACAAATTAGCAGGTGCGCGGCTAACTAGCACATAACTAGCAGCTAACTAGCGGCTAACTAGCGCGGCTAACCCAGCGACTTTTTGCGCGAATTAGCACCAAAGTAGCATCTAATTTGTAATTCGCCATTAGTTCGCCATTAATTGGTAGTTCGCTGCTAATTCGCGAGACGCCTATTTTTCGCTGCTAATTCGCCCCGGCTCTCTGAGGACAAACACCGAACAGGAGCCAGTAAAATGATTAACGCGCGAGCGGTGCGGATGGCGCACGAAAGGCGTCAAAAGGGGAGGAGCTTCCTGGCCGTTTGTAGACAACTTTAGGCGAATAGCGGGTGCGCGTCGGTATCCTCGCAGCGAATCGCGAACGTGTATGAAAATGTAATTTTGTGAAACAAAACTTAAGAAAAGAACAGATATTATCTTTCAAAAGTACTTCCAAGTAAAAGTAGTTGGTTTGTACCGTTGTCTCAGTTGAGCAAAAGGACTGACATGTTTTCAATGGAGACATGTGCAAACAGGCTCTCAGCATTATTCGACGTGTTATGTTACAACAGAAATGCTTTTAGATAATAACTGCATAACTTCGTAAACGCGTTCATTACCATATGGCCGCTTTGCACTGGTATGAGAGAGAGAGCCTGTTGGCACATGTCTCCATTGAAAACATGTCAGTCCTTTTGCTCAACTGAGACAACGGTACAAACCAACTACTTTTACTTGGAAGTACTTTTGAAAGATAATCAAACATCCACTCTGATAACCACCCACCTCCCGTCACTCCTCCTCCTCCTCCTCCAGCCGGCCCTCCTCCGACCGGCTGTCTCCTCAGCAGCTCCCGCGTCGCCAGGCCAAAGTCGCCAATCTTCACGTGCTCACCCGCGTCCAGCAGAATGTTCATCTACAAATAGCAGACTGATAATAAGACATCAGAGATTCTTCCAAATAGATTTTTTTTGCAAAAAAAGGAATCGCACCATAACGCATACTCATATGTTTCACGTAGACACTGTGACAATGAGATAGCTCTGGTAATTAATTTACCTCTTTCACGCTTTCCCAAAACAGACAAAAACAATAACGGCACATTTCCGATTTCCAATACGTTGCATACTTGAACAAAAACACAGCTCGATAGTCAGCACAATCCACTCTCTGGGACTTTGCCTAATCTACCGAAAACTCTCCCGAACATCCCATCCAGCTCGCAGTCTAGATATATATATATATATATATATATATATATATATATATATATATATATATATATATATATATATCAGATAGTTGCATAGTTCATGCAATCGTGCACAACAAACCCTTCCTCTCCCTGGGAACAACAAGTAAATACGTTACACACGTGCGCAAAAGTCACAGCGACATAACTAACAGCAACGATATAATACCACCTGTTGTTCCAACCTCCTAATATTCCTCACCGGCATGTTATTCGACACTCAACATCTGATACACGGAGTAGAACCACGTTTTTTCTACCCAATATTGATCAACCCTCACCGGCTTGATGTCGCGATGGATCATCTCCAGTCCGTGGATGTACTCCAGACCCGACAGAATCTCACCGAACATACGCCACACCTAAACAGTAATAATCAATATCTGGTCGATCTCTGATCGAAAAATGATTGGTCGCCTCGAAACTCGAGGCAGCCATAGTATTTCAGTGAACTTAAAAAGTCGAGTTGATGAGAATAATTGGTGAGATAAGAAACATTCGTTTCATATTTTCATATGTTGGTGAGGAGAGTGAGAAAGAAAAAAGAGAGAGAAGGAGAGATCGAAAGAGAGTGAGAAAAAATGGGAAAGAGAAAGAGAGAAATTGAGAAAGATACGAGGAAAGGGGGCACAGTGACAGAGCAAGAGCGAAAGTGAAAGAGGAAATAGAAGAGAGAGAGAAGATCTTCATTTCCTTATCCCTTCCCTTCCCTACCTGTTTCGTGTTCTGCCACAGTCCACCCTGATCGATGCACGCCCTGAGCGTGCCGCGCTCACAGTACTCCATTTGGATGTACAACATGCGGGTCGGCGGGGATTCCTGCAACTCTCTCTCTCTCTCTCCCCCTCTCTCCTTCTCTCTCTCTCTCTCCCCCCCCCCCCTACCGTTCCTTCTTCCTCTCACTTTCCCTCTCTCCCCTCTCTCTCTCTCTCTCCCTTCCTCCCTCTCTCTCGCCCCCTTCTCTCTCTCTCCCTCTCTCTCTCCCTCTCTCTCTCCCTCTCTCTCTCCCTCTCTCTCTCTCGCTCTCTCTCCCCTCCCTCTCTCTCGCCCCCATCACTCCCTCCCCCTCCCCACCGTACTGGTCGTCGTCTCAGTCCCCGTGGCAGGCGGCACAGTGCTCGGTTCCGTCTCGCCCGCCACACTCCGCGCCACCTCATCCGACACATCGCCGCGTTCGAACAGAATCTAGATACACCGCTCAAATCAAAATTTTATCCCGGACCTCTATACACCATCCACTGGTTTGGTTCGCTATAGAGCTGGCGCCGTGAGCATATGATACACCTCCCCGAAAGCTCTCGCCTTTCTATCACCACCCATCACTCAAGAGAGCAAGCGATTCGTGTACGCGTCATGAATGATCACGTATCGTCTGTACTCATACCACACTCGCACGCGCGTACCCACCGACTCGCTATCTTCTGTCTCTGGCCTGGCATGATTCCGCGAGAAAAGAGTGACGGCGCGATCGCCCGCACTCTCCTCCTCCTCCTCCTCGTCTTCCGAAGACGACGACGAATCGTCACTGCCATCGCCTGAAGCGAGCAAATCGATAACTCATCCACATACCTCACAAATACGTTTCACAATTAACACATATCCGCAGTGCTACGAAAGGAAACAATTCCAAATATAAGTAAAACTTGAGTTTAAAAAGTCAAGAAGAAGAAGATACAAGGATTCGATGAGAAAATCCAACCCCCCCCCCCTCCTAACTGACCGCAATGGCTGAAACTAGGACCAACACCTCACCACACATACGTTTCACCTCTCTCACGTATACACCGATTCCGAAACGATACAATCTCGGGTACGCTGTGAAAGTTCAAAACAACCCCCCCCCTTACTGACCACAATGGCTGAAGCTCGGCACCCAGTCGTCGTCGTCATCCACACTGCCCACTGCCCCCGCCAGTCGACTGCCCGCCCCTCCAGCACGACTCCGCCTCCCGGACACATCCATGTTACGGATGCGAGACGCGAGCAGCTTAGAGTCGCCTGAAAAACGCTAATCTTCATAACACCATACTTTCCTGAACTCCTAGATCTCTTGTCCATGTCCATAAATAAATGAGAGGCAGAGAGGCAGAGAGGCAGAGAGGCAGAGAGGCAGAGAGGCAGAGAGAGAGAGGAAGAGATGCAGAGAGGAGAGAGAGACCCGTCTCCTCCACTCACCGGGACTGCTCCTGCCCTTCTCCCGCTCCCTCTCCTCCTGCTCCTTTCCCTTGGGTGAGTCTACTCTCTGCGGTCTGGTCGACTGATCCTCGAACCACGCGTTGTAGTACCGCACCACGTTCGGGTGGTTCAGGCTGGAACGAAAGATGAACCCACCAAAACTAGTCGTCATGTTTCGAGCATATCCTACCACACACAAAACCATGTGCACCAGATAATGAAAGTGCGGTCAGTCTATTCGAAAGCTGTTCGGGAGTGTTTCGAAGGCATAGCAAGGCATTCCGAAGTTTTCGGGGGTATTCGGGAGAAGTCCGAAGACAATTCCGGAGTGTTCTGAGGACGATTCGCAAGGCAATTCCGAAGTGTTTCGGAGGCATTCGGGAGTATTTCGAAAAGACTGACTGCAACTTTAACCCGTCCACTTCACTACCTACACTCCGAATATGCGTAAAAGACACTAGTCTACCAACGGCATTATCGTTTCAAACTCATCCCGAACTCCTTCCAATACGTTATACATGAATCTCCGAAAACCGAGACACTGAGATATCTGTTTCAATCGCTGATGTATACTATACATAAAAAAACATAATGCACAATGAGCACACGCACCGACTAAACAGCTTGGCCTCCTTGGTCATTTTCCGGTTGAGCCGCTCGCTTTTCGGATTTAGTGGGATGCGCTTCACCGCGTAGTCGTTACCGTCCACCTTGTTCCTGAAAAAATAGAATGACAAAAAAAAGAATGACAAATTGAACAACAACAACACAATAATCTCATATACAGAGCACGTGAAACATACATATGCAAATGTTCACACAGAAACCCTCACTTGGCCAAGACGACATCTCCGAAGCCTCCCTTGCCGAGAAGGGACACGAGGAAGAACTCCTTGAGGAGTCGGCTGGGCGCGGTCGGCCCCGCCCCTCCGCCTGCGGCCGTCTGCTGAGAGCCGTGCGGAGACAGACCACTCTCCGAGAACAGAAAGTCTGCAAAGTCAAATTATAAGGCTTCGACAACTTCTCAGATCAATATCGCGGCGGTCACAGACTGTCACAAACTTCGTTTAGTTCCTACTCACGGGTCCGACCGCTAGTTGGCTAAACATAGTTTTATGAAGTGGCTACATTACTAACAATAAATAAATTGCTATACCATTTCAAACATCTGAAAATCTCATTGTGGTCCCTATATATATAAAAAAGTAACGTACCCGTGACCAAATAAGGATGATCGAGGAGCTCGTCGACCTGCTTGGCCGACTGGCACGCCAGGATGAACTCATCGAGCTGACCGCGCGAACACGAACCGGCTGAAAAGGGATCATTTCCACTTTCAGTCACTTTTCGATACCTTCATGGCTCCATAACCATCGAAAATAATTCGAGATAATTGTAGGAACCTGTTGCAAAGCGACGGACACTCGTGATCGACCGGTGGAAAAAAGCTCACAATAAATAAATGAAAACTACGATTGGAAAACTATATTTTTTTGCGTCGCGATATCATAACGACAATGGGATAAATGCATTCACTCACTCTAATTTTCTTTCCAAAGACACACAGAAGCCCTAACATTTCGTTTGTTATCGATCGCGCCACTCAAATAAAGCAACATACTTACATGTTTCAGAACGATCTCAAAAAATCAACATCAAAATCCATACCAATCGCAAATGTTTTTTTGTGTTTTTTTATCAGTTTCATCAGAATACTGCAACGCAACGCAACACTTCCATCCCACTATCGCAACAATAATATGTATCAGCATAACATCAACCGCAATCCGCCACAGCTGTAGACAATACATGTTTCTTTATAAGAACGAGTCCACCACTCCCACCCACCATCTCGGAGTACCTTGCGAGCAGCGGGCATGCAAAACAATACCGACAAGGCCTGGTCACCCATTCAGAAGCCATAACGTAATATGTTTCAATAATCTAAAATTAAGCGCACTGTATCGACAAGTACAATGTTTGCAGTACGAGATTCGCGAAATCTCTGATTTTACAATCTATTCCCTCTTCATCCACTATCACCATTATCACCATTATCACCTTTATCACCTTTATCGCCTCATCGCCCTCCCACCCACCATCCCGGCTGCTATCGGGCGTCCGGCCGCGCCACTGATCCAACAGAGAGCCCAGCTGGAACAGGTCGCGGCGGCGGGTCGCCTGTAAATTCTCTCTCTCTCTCTCTCTCTCCCCTCTCTATCTCCTCTCTCTCCCTCCCTCTCCCCACCTTCTCATCATCGCCCGCCTTTCTCGCGCCCTGCCCGAGCGCCTCATCGAATAGGTCTGCCAGCTGCCGAAGCAATCGCCTGAACATTCAAAACGTACATTCAACGTCCAACTACAGAAACAACACCAACTTTCAAGAACAAACAATAACATCACACATGTAAGCATAAGCTGACCATTCCACCCACTCTGCGATCCAGTCTCCGAACCGGAATTACCAACAAATTCAAACCCTCAAGGCCCTTACAACTCGACTAGTCATACCCACCCCGCTGTCCAGTCCCCGAATCGGAATCCGCCAGCTGCCTTGCCGAGTGTCCACACCGCCGCCCTGTCCACCGATCCATGCCACATCTGTCGGTCGTGGAGGGAGCGGAGCGTGCACACCCACTGAGCCGCCAGACGGCGACACCGCGCTGGCTGGAACGAGAGAATCAAGAGCGTCTCCAGGTTGATGGATTTGGATTTTCGAGTAAAGGCGAGGTCAGACTCAGCTTTTGCTGGCAAAAGACCCTCAGAAAGATCCTCACTCAGAATGACTTTCTGTGGAAAAAATAATCTGATGAAATACCGTATCCGGATTCGAATCATAGTGGCTGGTTCTCAAACCGAACGACCCACCGTGATCGCCTCCTTCTCGCCTCCCTCCATACTCGTCTCTCCACTGCGCACACACTGCGCCGTAGTCACGCGCACGCAGACGTGGGTCGATTGGAGAGAGCGCTTCTGAAAGGTTGTTGCGTATGAAATGCGTTCATCGTTTAACTCCTATCCTGAGATACCATTGATCTCCAATTCCACGTTGGTACTCACAAGAATGGATGAAACATATCACTAACAGGAACTATAATATTGTTCAGGGAGATAGAAAACTGATCTACCCTCTAGTCGCATTTGATCTACCTCCAGTCGTGAGAAGACCACACGCGCGCGCATTCAAACGATAATATTGATCAAAGAAGCCGGCATGCGAATCAAAAGGCCGCGCTACACTCTAGCCTTCTCCCGCGCGTCTGACCTCTCTCGCTCGCGACTGAGTTTCGCCAACTGACCCCGGCTGTCAATAGCATAAACTATCCTTTAGGCGGCAACTATATATGCGTTATAATTTCACTACGAAATCATTCGATACTCACAACTCACTCTCATAATCCTCTGATCTACTCCACAGAGCGCGTGGGTCACACGTGTGAAACAGAAAAAAAGAGAAAAAGTAGTAACCCTACCGGCACATCGTTGGTTGTGTGACCTACCTGCACATCTACCCACGCATATGGTACGAGGGCGTGGTCGAGTGAGCCGACCGAGGACAGGGAGGACACCTGCTGCTCCACTTCGAACACACGCCTGCAATGCACACGCCTGCACATCACAAAGTCTTACGAAGGGAAAACATCGTACTACCACATGCTGTCAGCATGGAAAGTGGTATGTCGTGCTCATCAGCAAAAGAGAGAGAGAGAGAGGGAGGGAGAGAGAGAGAGAGGAGAGAGAAGAGAAAGGAGAGGAGAAAGAGAAAATACAACGAACAACTAGCAGTGATTGCCTTGAAAATTACGACTGCAATGACGGCTTCGAAACGAGAAAGTTATTCAATAATGTTACCAATAACAATACGCTTCACACACCCAACATGTGTCGGCTAGATTTCGTGAAACCAATAACTGACAGCGAAATGTCTCCCATTTCATCTAACTCGGACCGTGAATGCCATCGAAAAATAGGTGAAAAAGAGGGAAGATTACTCAAATTGAATAACTCACTTGAAGAAGTGCTCAAAGTCGGG
>CAWZYM010000188.1:12500-32500 GCA_963966185.1 Rhabditoides inermis | reverse complement strand
ATTAAGCTGCGGTCAGTCTCTTCAAAATGCTTCCGAACGCCGAATCGCACTCAGAACACTCCGGAATTGCCTTCGGAAAACTCTCGAACACTCCGGAACACTCCGGAATGCCTCGCCATGCTTTCGAAACACTCCCGAATGGCTTTCGAAGAGACTGACCGCAAACGGTCTTCTATCCATTGTTCCCGGTCCGCGTCCATAGCAATTATGTCTGCTGTCGAATCACGCTTCATACGTTGTATTAAATATAGTACAACGACACTACTCCAATCCAGCGACACATTCTGCTCCAAACGAAAAATATAATAGCCCAGTCACTGAAGCAACAACTTCGACTCATGTCGGTGAGAAAAAGGCGCCGCGATCGTGTCTATGCCCTCTCAACATTCCTTCCCCGAGCTGAGCTTTGTGTGTGACCATCGACAGATAATTAAAGAAGAACTCCGGGGAAAATAGGAATGCCGGTCATTGGGGGCAAAATGATACTTAGGAACACGATTCTGGCAATGAAAAGTTCTTCTTTAAACCGAATCATTTGAGCGCATCTGTTATATTCAGTATTCATGATACCGGCAGATATGACACCGACATTTCAGGTCAAAAGGTTCTGTCGCAGTCAGCACTCTGCCAAACCACCCTTTGTTCTTAACCGGTACTAGGATGTTTGTGCTGTTTGATGATTGATACCATATAGATAAACTATTATTATTATTTCTGCGACGCACCTTCCACTGATTGGGCGTCACGACGACATCGTCTCCGAAGATTGACTCGAGCACCAACTGTTCGTCCTCTTGCGCCTGCTGTGGAGACACTGATAACTCCATACGCTGATATACTGTAACGGAGCCTGAAGCCTCAATTTTGGTATACTGTACCTTTCGAAATTCTATAAACTAACAACACAGATATATCAAGAGTTTCAAACTCACTGCAATCCATTCAGCCACTTTCCAGGGCATTTCAAGAGTTTATTTCCATGAGAACATTCAAAGATCAATCGAGAGATCGACACAGGGCAAAGTGAGGCAACGGGGTGAGGATTATAACCATTCACAGCGCACAATCAATACAGTAACCTTCAGTAGATACAGTAACCATCTACTTACAGTACTTGAAAAAGTCGGGAAAGTCGAGCATATCGCACATCGCCAATGGTTGCTTGTTCTTGCAGCTGATCGGACATTGACAGACTGAAACGAGGAAAATACAGTACCCATACACCATCTACCGTAACCGTATCCACTCCTCCATCGCCATCAATTCTACAGTACCCATACACCATCTACCGTAACCGTATCCCCTCCACCATCGTATTCGATTCTACAGTACCCATACACCATCTACCGTATCCATTCCGACTCACGCGTTTTCTTCTCCTTGTGAAACGCGATAAACTCCTCGACCGAGTCGCGGTCGTACACGTGGCCGCAGATCTAAAGTACCGTAAAACTACCGTAATGCGTCGTGTACACCTACAGTAATATTACCGTACCGGCTCACCTTGTTCTTGACGGGGTTGACAATATCCCTTTTCGTGATCGGATCCTTCTTCGAGTATGTCATGTTGGTCACCTTAACAAATATTGTTATTTCTCCGTTTCCATTTTTCATCATTCAAAACCAAAAATAACTACGTTTGATCATACTATCAACATCACAGCGAATTCATATCATCAATCGATGCAGACTGTGAGAAGAAGAATGATATACCACGGCGAGACCAATCTGGACACCGGCAATGCGCACATGCTTCCTAATTTTCCAAACGTTTATGCGATTGTTCACACAGCACCGACACACCAGGTAAGTTGCCGTACAAACAACTTTATCCTAACAAACACAAGTGTCACCATGCAGGGTAGACACGGGCAATGACAATGGCGCACACAGGCGCAACAAAAGCAACACAGGCAAAGGGGCAAATCTCTATGCTCTCAACAAGCCAATTGATACTCAATCAATAATCGATCAATCAATTATCGATCAATCAATAATCGATCAATCAATAATCAATCAATGATACTCACTCAATATGAATCAATAGTCAGTCAGTAACACTCAATCACTCGATAGCTAATCGATAAGGGGCAATCAACGGGAAACGGGAACACAACAATGAATGCTAATCGATAAGGTGAAATATGAGACACAATAGGGGAACAGACTCACTGCTCCTTGGGGTGGATACTCGGCTTCTCCGAGGCTCTCCTTGTCCAGCACGACCGGGCTGTCCGGTGACGGCGGATCCTCCCAGCTACTTCTTCCAAGCCTCAAACTTGGGTAATTAAACCGGCGATGAGTGAACGGCGCGACACGTAGTTCAGCAACGACGCGAAGATCATCAAAGGCGGGACGCAATACGAATGCGCGAAGGTTTGACGACAAGTTTAGATACGATAAGAACACATAATTATAAGAGAATTCAGGTTACAGAAACGGCAACATGTAACACAAAGTAGACAGGCAATGTCGGCAACACCATCAATAAATAAACGGTAAAATGGGCGGTTCCGAGTCACTGATTAGAATGCGGGGTGGCCTAAAATCCCGCAGGCAGTTTCGCTACGTATGCGTGGGCGAGAGCATGATACTCCGGTAACGCACTTGCCCTCAGGCTTATCGCACAGACGCGGAGATAACGTACGGTAAAGGCGGGCAAAATGAATTGATTCTCGGAATATCCGGTTACGGTAATAGTTTATGAAATCGATTGCGAGTCAAGCGATGAGCGTCGACACTCCCGGCTCGGCAAGAGAAGCGAGAGGGTTCGTATCGAGAGATGAGAGAGAGAGAGAGATGAGCGCGATTTCGCGGGCATAGTTTCATTGGCTGTTGCGTATTTGAAAGGCGACACAAGGGTAGGTTCTATACGCGGTTAAGTGGAAGGCAAGTCAAGTGGAAGGCGACAGAACAGTTCGAATGAGGTTGGAGATATAAGAAATATAAAAGCAATAGATATTTCGCAGATTGATTACGCCACTGTTTCAATCAATACGCATGACGTCACTCATCGATCAATAAGCGGCAATCGGTTTCGGCACTGGTAACGGATTAGCAGGGAATGAGAAGTTATAACAATGGTTCATATCAAATAGACAGAAGACACGATATACGCATTCAGAATAGGTAACGGTTATTGCTTCGTTTCGCACGCTGGAAATAGCGGTGACTGGTTGCGCGGGAAAGAGAGTGTGTGTTGTGAGGTCAAAGGGGCGGGGCGAGCGGAAAACGTGGCAATCGTCTCACTCGTCTCACATTCGAGCGAGAGAGGTCGGTAATAATTTCGCTCCGCACACGCAATGAACGTCTGGGAGTGCGGTGGATCGATTGTAAAGGTAAGTTGAACGTGTTCGGAGCGAGCCTCCCCCTCCAGAACGAAATGAAATGATGTCGATCGTTCAGTCGGGCAGTCATTTCTGATTGTTGTCTGCCGAGACACGGCAGGGCGGGCGCGGGCTCGAGACGGTCAAGGCGGATCGCAAGATGGTGAGTGTTTTGACATACTAGTTTCGGTGTTTTTACTGTTTGTGTGTTGTGTTATCATACACGTTTGTGATACGTTTGTGAGCGGAGGTATGTACTGATTGGTTGCGAAAGATGTTTCTGTTGTAAAAGGGGGATGATTTTGCTAATAAGGTTCGCATATTTGCAGATTGTGGTCGCCGGGGAACGGATGCTGCGATGGCGCTACGCTCTCGTGAGGGGGATGAGGCCAGTACGGTGAGTAGGGTTGGTGGGAGTGAGCGTACTCGTCTGTCGCTTTCTCATCATAGCCGGTGTTGCGTTTACCTTGGCGCTGCGTGAATCTCCACACATGCTGGTTGTGGCACGCTGAAGAGCGATGGTTGGTTTCGTAACACTTGAAGCACCTTTTCTCGGCAAGAATGATGCTCTCAGCCAAGCGCGGCGCTAGGTGCTTTTGTGAACATTGGTAAGAGTTGTGTTCGCGAGTCTTGCAAAAGACACAGCCGTCGCCGGGTTGGATTATGTCAGTAGGGGGCACACGGTAGGAGTTTCGTACGTTTGTATATTGTTCTTTTTTACAGTTTGTGTTCCAGGACTGCTGCTGATCCGGCTGGTTGAGGAAGGGCGGGGAGCAGCGCGGGGCGGGCTGTGGCGGCGAAGGGCGCGTACACTGGGGGCTGCTCCACTGGCGGTCGACAGTGTGAGTGTTTTCGTTTTGCCAGTTCTGATTGTTGTTGTGCGCAGAGTGTTCGTGGTTGCGGGACTGGTGGTTGCTGTAGGTGTTGTTGTAATTGACGAGAGTAGGCTGGGTAGTGTTAGGCAGGTTCGTTTTAAAATCAAGAATGTTTTCCTCGGTTTTCACTATTTTACCGATGAATGCGAGGGTTTTATCGACTGTAGCAGTTTCTTTCTTCTCTTCCCATTCGAGAATTTGGCGTTTGATTTTGGTTTGAATGCGCGGCGGAAACTTGGAGATGATAAAGCCTTGCGCAAGGGTCACAAGCGAGGTAGAATACGTTTCACTTTCGGAGTGGCGGGTTCCCATGCACACGGTTGCGCGCACACGCTCAAATGTTTCACGGCAGGACTTGGGGTCATCTTTTGATTGAGGGATCTCATTCAGCATGTTCCAAACCTTCTGCTGAATTTGAATAGGGTTACGGTAGCGGTCAGTGAGAGTCTCAATCGCAGCGTCGTAGTTAGCCGCGGTTTTCGGGAGATGTTGTAGAATGGTTTTGTCGGTGATTTGGTTGACCAGAATGTACATTTTCTGTGACCGGTCGAGTTCATTCTGTTCATGCACGAGTGGAACGAACAGGTCCCAAAAGTCGTCAAACGATTGTTGGGTGCCATCAAATTTGGGCAGGTTCATATGTTTCATATTCACGCGAAACATTTGTTTTGTGGATGACGAGGTTAGCGGGGAGTGCGGATGATTGTTTTCAAATTGCGCTGGGCGGCTGTTGGCAGGGTTGAACGGGTTCTTGAACATGTGATTGTTCGTGTTGAGTTGCAGCGCGTTGTGCTCTGAAACAGGTTGAGTGGATTGTGGAGAGTTGCGGTGTTGTAGTGGCGTGCACTGGAGGTTGTACTTGTTGAAAATATCGATGTTTGCAGGTGTAGGCTGTCGGTTCGTGGGCTGTTCGATGAGGTGGATGCTCTCGGTGGGGGCGGCAACATCGACTACGACAAGATCATCGGCTTCGCTGCGCGGCGAATGGTGAGTGGATGTCATCGGTTTGTCGTTCATCGATGTGTTGTTCAGGTTCGGGGTCATCTGCGCTGGCAGCGCATGGCTGGCAGTGGAGTGTGCGACGTGGTCGGCAGGCTGTATCATCGACGGATGGTGGTGAGTAATGTCGTTCTCGTTGTTGCCAAAATGGTTTAGCCAACTTTCACTCAGGTTTTGCATTTGCGCGTAGACGATTCTGGCCTCTTCGAATTTAGAAGAGTCAGTGTAACTGCGCAGTTCTTTCACGTAGCTGGTTTTGGTTTCATCCGAGATGTGTGCGCGAAGGATTCGAGCCATAGTCTGGGAGTACGCGCGCGACATGTTTTCGTATTCTTTGAACGCAGTATTCATGATGACATTGATTGCGGCATGGGTCTGTTCGGTGTTGAACGTGTCGTAGAATTTGTCGAGAACTCGGTCAAGGTTGTTGAAGAAAGTGGTTACGATGAGGGTTGCAGGGCGAGAAATTTGCAATTTCAGAGTCGTCGACAGCGGGCTCGTTGTCTCGTCGATGGCCGGTCCTTCATCGCAGTCAAGATCATCTCCACTCCCGGAATGGACACTCATGTTTTATGGTTATCTTTTAATAAATTGGCTTATTAGAAATTAATTGACTTGAATTGGTTGCAATACAATAAATGTGGTGGACAATGTTGTTTGGTTGGTTGGCGCGTCAGGCAGACTTATCTGGTTGTCAGGTTGCGTGACAGTGGTTCAAGTGGAAGGTGGCTCTTTGTTCAGTGGGTTCGTTCGGTGAGGCCGATGCACCATGCGATTGTTCACACAGCACCGACACACCAGGTAAGTTGCCGTACAAACAACTTTATCCTAACAAACACAAGTGTCACCATGCAGGGTAGACACGGGCAATGACAATGGCGCACACAGGCGCAACAAAAGCAACACAGGCAAAGGGGCAAATCTCTATGCTCTCAACAAGCCAATTGATACTCAATCAATAATCGATCAATCAATTATCGATCAATCAATAATCGATCAATCAATAATCAATCAATGATACTCACTCAATATGAATCAATAGTCAGTCAGTAACACTCAATCACTCGATAGCTAATCGATAAGGGGCAATCAACGGGAAACGGGAACACAACAATGAATGCTAATCGATAAGGTGAAATATGAGACACAATAGGGGAACAGACTCACTGCTCCTTGGGGTGGATACTCGGCTTCTCCGAGGCTCTCCTTGTCCAGCACGACCGGGCTGTCCGGTGACGGCGGATCCTCCCAGCTACTTCTTCCAAGCCTCAAACTTGGGTAATTAAACCGGCGATGAGTGAACGGCGCGACACGTAGTTCAGCAACGACGCGAAGATCATCAAAGGCGGGACGCAATACGAATGCGCGAAGGTTTGACGACAAGTTTAGATACGATAAGAACACATAATTATAAGAGAATTCAGGTTACAGAAACGGCAACATGTAACACAAAGTAGACAGGCAATGTCGGCAACACCATCAATAAATAAACGGTAAAATGGGCGGTTCCGAGTCACTGATTAGAATGCGGGGTGGCCTAAAATCCCGCAGGCAGTTTCGCTACGTATGCGTGGGCGAGAGCATGATACTCCGGTAACGCACTTGCCCTCAGGCTTATCGCACAGACGCGGAGATAACGTACGGTAAAGGCGGGCAAAATGAATTGATTCTCGGAATATCCGGTTACGGTAATAGTTTATGAAATCGATTGCGAGTCAAGCGATGAGCGTCGACAGTTTATACAGAATCGCTATATCCTGACTGAAACTATACAACAAGTCTCATATCCTTCTCTCTCTCTCTCTCCCACCTGCATGTCCTCTCCATCGTCCCCGTCTTCCTCCACGTCCAAAGCCTCCCTCGCCGCAGCGAACTTGTGCCTGCAAACATCTCTCTCCCTCTCCTCTTCTCTCTCTCCCCCTCTCTCTCCTCTCTCCTTCCTTCCTCTTCTCTCTCCCTCTCCCTCTCCCTCTCCATCTCTCTCCCTCTCCCCCCTCTCTCTCCCTCCCTTCCTCTTCTTTCCTTCCCTCCCTCTCCTCTCTCCCCCTCCTTCTCTCCCTTCCTCTCCCGTCCCTCCCTCTCTCCTCCCTCTCTCTCCTTCTCTCTCCTCCCTCCCCCGCTCTCTCTCTCCTTCTCTCTCCTCCCTCCCCCGCTCTCTCTCTCTCCTTCTCTCCCTCCTCCCTCCCTCCCTCTCCTCTCTCTCCCTCCCTCCCTCCTCTCTCTCTCCCCCCTCTCTCCCTCTCCCTCCCTCCCCTCTCTCACCTGTTCAATGCCAGCGATGCGAGTGTGGTTCCGCCGGTGAGCTGCGAGTCGCGTTCAGCCTCCAATCTGAACAAATACGGAGATAAAAAAGAGAAATTATAACTTTCTCTTATTTCAAAAGCCACATACTTTCCTGTTATGAGTTATAAGTTTCACCACGCACCCAATTCATGAAATTGCTATGTCAGAAACAAATGAAAAAGAAAGAAAAAATAAAGCACATGAGGTCAATGGGCAGGCAACCTGGAAAACTCATCAGAAGAAATAAGATAATTTTCTCCTGATCAACTTTCTTCTAAGGAATTTTCCAGGTTGTCGAACATGAGTTTCTCGACAGAAAAAAAAATCTACGCCCAAAAACTAGCCGAAATCTTTTCGCAACTACATACGTTTTAATATAACCATATATCGTTCGTAGTCGCCAATCGTTCCTTAATTTAACCTAAATTATGGAATAAGAAATACGTTTCATCGTATCACTAAACCCAAGCAGTAACGAAATTTACAATATTTGAATGATAATATCCGCCATCTCCGCCCAATACTTTGCAACTGTAGTACGTGAAATTGTAGTACGTTTCACGACCCACCTACTGCTTCTCCCAGCGCTTATACTAAGACCTCTCATGCATGTGTACTTTGGACTTTGTGTTCATGAAATGGAGTGTGTGGGGAGATGAAAAAAAAATCAATAAATATAAAAAAATAAGGAACGATTGGCGACTACGAGGTTCATGAAATGCGATTCCGGTTTTCGGATAAGCGTTTCACTTTGACGACGCACCTCTGCTGCAGTAGCTGCTGCGCCTTCTCCAAGCTGTTCACTCCGTCGAGGGCCGACGGACCGGCAGCAGTCAGACCGCGCATCACATCCAACTCCAGCGTCATCTGCGAGAGCAAATCTCTCTCTCTCTCTCTCTCTCTCTCTCTCTCTCTCTCTCTTTCCTCCCTCTTTCGCGTCAAATAACTTGAGGCAGCGTGACTAAATAAAAGACGTGATGTCTTAGCCCCACAAACATCTCTCTCGCCATCACACAACCATTCGTTTAATTCAAAACATTTTCGTTCACTAGCCTTCTCATTCCTTCCCTCAAGTATCGTCTTCCCACCACTAACCTCGTCAGCCTACCTGTCTTTCCCCGGCGTTAGCCTATGTATCTAGCATCTTAGGCACTACTGTATGCTTCATATCGTCATGATTGTGTTGTCATATTCAGATATAACGATTCCGGATAAACGATTGATTGGTTGAGCCTTCTGCGTCAGTGCATACCCCATCTAACAGACTCCTCCTGCCTCCTCCTTCACCCACCGTGCCATCCAACTCCTCGACCCGGTCGATCTTCTCCCGCAGCCGCTCCTTCGCATCCGCCCCGATACTCGACGGCATCGTCTCGATCATTCTCGCCAGCTGGCTCATCTACAACACGTAAACATCAAATTGTAAGTCTCAGTGGAAGTCGATAACCTGTAAGATAACCTGTATTTTACTACATGAGTATACGGGGATGAAATACTGGGTAAATAAAATTCAAGGTCCGCCTGAGGGTAACCCAGCCAAATTGCAGCCAAACATGAAATAATTTCAGTCGACCAAGTCTAGGTTTGAGCAAAACAAAATACATTACTGCCTTGTAATGTACTACTTACTGGTTACTGGTATCAAGTACCATAACTCACATATCTCCTCTGATCCACAAAATTCGCGGACATCACTCGTTGGTGGTCCATCTGAAAGCCCAACTAGCTCACCTCACCTACCACATTTCCAAGTATTCAATCGCCTGCAACGAATCTCTCACTTCACCCCACACTTGCACTCCTTGTTACAAAACCTTTATCAATAGATATACAAAACCGTACATGAGGGCTGAAAATGACTCAAATTATGGCATTCTATAGACGTCTCGATCGACACCGGGGGAGGGAAAATGTTCGACTCACAAACACAATAGAAATGTATAATAAATTCTACCTCTAATTATATAAACAACGAACAATCAATGTGTTCGTGCGGCTACACACAACACAACACGAAACGACATCGTGGGCTACGTGGACGGGAATACTGTAATGAGGAGGGGTACGGTAATCTACAGTCTACTCGAGCTCGACGAGAATGACAGAGTCGTCGACAGTGTCTCCGACCTTGACGTGGACGGCCTTGACCTGAAATGATTTGAATGAACTTCTGTAGCTCTACCTACTCTCTCCCCCCCTCTCTCTCTCTCTCTCTTTCTCTCCCTTCTCTCTCTCTCCCTCACCCCGCACCTTTCCAGTCTTTCCGGCGTGGAGCGAGTTCTGCATCTTCATCGCCTCCATGACGATCAGCTCCTGTCCCTCCGACACCATGTCTCCCACCGCCACGTTCACCACCTTGATGGCTCCCGGCATGGGAGACAGCACCACAGTCGACATGTCCAGCTTGGGCTTCTCCTTCATGTGCTTCAGGTACTCGGCAGCCTGCTTCGGCATCACCTTCACCTAAACACGCATCCGTCACTCCCCCCCCCCCTCTCCCGACTCGCCTTGAAGGGAGTTCCCTTGTAGAGGACCGAGATCTCTCCGGCGCGCTTTCCGGCAATCTGCGTCGACACGGGCTTTCCGTTCACATCAACCTGCACCACAGGCTGGGCGAGGTTCATGTCTCCGTCCAGCTTCACCTTCTTTCCGTTCACCTTCACCTGCAACACACCATAAATAGGTTGCAGCAGCCAATTATAACACAAACTAGCTAATTATGTGTAATTCGTCAACCGCATGGCTTGCAACACAACAACAAATAAGTTTCAACCGCAAACTATTATACCAACAACTGAATTATGTCTAATTCCATGAGAGTTTTTAATGTATACAAAACAAGTACCAATCAAACTGTACTGACCCTAGCCTGGTGCTGGTCTCCCTTCTTGAAGTAGACCTCCACGTTGAATGCCTTCTTCTCGGCTCCCTCGTACGACGGCGGCAGCTCCACCACAAAGCTGCAAAAGGGTCATCAACTCCAAATCATGTACTACATAGATATAGATATTGAATCAAATCAGTATCGTACTTGTAGGTGAGGGTGTAGGGGTGGACGGCGGTGGTCTGCTGGCGAGACTGGTTGAGGAACTGCTTCGAGCGGGCAATCTTGCGCGCGTGCAGCGCAGACGCCAGTCCGACGACAGTGTCCTGCTCGGCGGCAGACAGCTGCGCTCCCTGGAAACGCATCAACTTATAGCTTCTGCCAATAATGCGTATCACTCCAATCGATAAACCAACGTCAAACAACTCTTTTTCAATTTCACCGTAGGACAATTTCGAACCTGTTAACCACACGACCCACCTGGAATCCGTCGGGGTACGTCTCGGGCAGGTACTTGGTGGTGATGTTTCCGCTGCGGAAGCGGTCCTCCTCCACAATGTCGCGCAGCAGGGGAATGTTGTGCGTCACCTACAAACAACACATTCAATTTCGATACAAAACTCGAAATCCACGTTTCAGAAAACTCCAAAGTAGCCAGTACCACAAGCAACATAATAGATCCTGCGATGGTTGGGCACAATACCAACAACAACAACAACAACAACAACAACAACAACTCACTCCGCTGATGACATAGTTGTCGAGGGCGTCGCGCATGCGGTCCAGAGCCTGGCTGCGGTCCTTGCCGTACGTCACCAGCTGAAAACATTTAAGATACAATTTCTATAAGTAACCAAACCTGACAATAAACGTTCAACAACAAAACAAAAACCCTTGCTCACCTTGCAGATGAGGGGATCGTAGTAGATGGAGATCTCGGATCCCTCCCTGATGCCAGAGTCGCAGCGCACTCCCTCCACGTGGAGAGGCTCGCGGTACTTGGCCAGACGACCGACCGACGGAAGACCAAAGCCCTTGTACGGGTCCTACAACAACATGCGTCAATACGTTTCACGTATGCATTATGCCAGTCTGGAAAGTGTGATTGCAATCACACTTTTGTCTGACCCGCAACTGACCACATCGAAACGCGCGACTCAAGAAATATGTTTCGCGCACGCATCTTCACCACATCCTTTCAAAATACGAATCCTAACGGTTACCATCCGCCGACCTACCCACCCACCACATACACAATACACTCAAGACTCAAGGCTCACCTCGGCGTAGACGCGCGACTCGAACGCCCATCCCTTGAGGGGCACGTCCTTCTGCGAGAAGTTGAGCTTGTGTCCGTAGGCGACGCGCAGCATCTGCTGCACAATGTCGATGCCAGTGATCATCTCCGTGATCGGGTGCTCCACCTGAACGAAGCAAATGAGCAACGTGAGCAACAAAAGTTATGTAAAAAAAAAGTGGAATACGTTGCCTCTCAAGGACACTACACAAAAGTAGAATCCGAGAAGCTTGAAAAAAACAAAGAGCATGGAGCATCTCCATCTCGCATACCTGAAGACGAGTGTTCATCTCGAGGAAGTAGAAGTTTCTCTTCGAGTCGACCAGAAACTCGACAGTTCCCGCAGAGTCGTAGCCCACAGTCTTGGCGAGGCGCACGGCTAAACAGGATAAATAAACAATCTCATCGAATAATCTACATCACATTTCAAAAATTCTAGCCACCAAAGTGACTGGTAACCAGACAAAACATTGAGACATGGTCACCCATTCGTCTCGTGGTACTCACTCTGCTCTCCCATCTTGTCGCGCATCTCGGGGGTGACAAAGGACGACGGCGCCTCCTCGATCACCTTCTGGTTCCTGCGCTGGATAGAGCACTCGCGCTCGTTCAGCCACAGCGCGTTGCCGTGCTTGTCGCACAGAACCTGCAACGAGAACATGAATCGTATAGGGAACATTACGTTTCAGCGACACTTGATTACAAAATCTTTTTTTTTCAGCAATAACTCGTCAAAAACCGGGAATACATGTTTATGATCGTACCCCAATACCTGCACGTCACAAGTTCCATGAAAATCCACTAATCCACACACAACACCAAACATACTAGAAGTACGTTTCAGCGACAATTAATATCACACGATCCGCGTAAGAATCGGACGAATTTCGGGCAGATGGGACCTAGGAGCTAAGTGCGCGGTTATAGGGGTTTTCAAGGGTGCTCTACAAGGTAGTATAGGTGATTTTGTCCCAATATGCAAATTTGGTCAGTTAAGGGACCATGACCTCAAATCAGTCAGTTTTTGTCCAAAATTATTTTGTAATAGCTCATTCGATTTGTCTTAATATTATAATACATTTTGTACATAAACATTTTTTTCATAAAACCAAAAAGAAAAAAGTTATGATCAAATTTTTTTTTAAATTTCATATTTTTTTGAGATCTTTTCGCCTCGAAACAACAAAAACGACTAACACCATTCGATTCTACGCGTTAAATCAATTTACTATGATTTTTTTCGTGAAAATATGGTGTTGCCTTTTCTTCCATCCAGAGCGATGAAAATGGCGCGAAATAAAAATTTTGCGTTTTACCGCCATTTTTCATATCTTCCAATCCGAAATAACAAAAATCACTACTATATTCGGATTTTGCACCTTTAAATTAGTCTGTGTAGTTGTTTTCAGGCAAATCTGATGTTGCCTTTGTGTTCACCCGTGATGTTGAAAATGGCCTACTTATCAATCGCAAAATTTCATGATAACGCCAGAAGGCAACATTAAATTTGTATAAAAACAATTACGTAGACTAATTAAAAGGTACAGAATCCGAATATGTAAGTGGTTTTTGTTATTTCAGATGGATAGAATTTAAAAGTGACAGGAAAATGCGAATTTTCACATTTGAGCCACTTTCATCGCCTTAAATGAGCAAAAAGGCAAGACCGGATTTGGCTATAAACCAACACATATACTAATCAAGAGGTGTAGAATCCGAATATAGTAGTGTTTTATGTTGTATCAGAACGAAACACTTGGAAAATGGCGGGAAAACGCAAAGTTTTGATTTCGAGCCATTTTCATCGCTCTGGATGGAAGAAAAGGCAACATCGGATTTGGCTATAAACCAAAACTAATACTAACTAAAAAATGTAGAATCTGAATATAGTAGTGGTTTCTGTTGTTTCGAAACGAAAGACTTGGAAAATGGCGGTAAATCGCAAAATTCTTATTTCGGGCCATTTTCATCGCTCTGGATGGAAGAAAAGGCAACACCAGATTTTCACGAAAAAAATCATAGTAATTTGATTAAACGCGTAGAATCGAATGGTGGTAGTCGTTTTTGTTGTTTCGAGGCGAAAAGATCTCAAAAAATAAAATATGAAATTTTTTGAATAATTTTGATCATAACTTTATTATTTTTTGTTTTATGAAAAAAATGTTTATGTACAAAAAGTCTTACAATATCAAGACAAATCGAACAAGCCTTTCAGAAATAGTTTTGGACAAAAACTGACTGATTTGAGGTCATGGTCCCTTAACTGACCAAATTTGCATATTGGGACAAAATCACCTATACTACCTTGTAGAGCACCCTTGAAAACCCCTATAACCGCGCACTAAGTTCCTAGGTCCCACCTCGTCCGATTCTTACGCGGATCGTGTGATATAACCACAATAACGATTGCAGTAATGAATCATATGCATGGCCATCTAATGCACGCTTACCTGCATCTCAATGTGCCTGGGGTTGTCGATGAACTTCTCGACGAGCATGCGATCGTCGCCGAACGACGACGCAGCCTCGTTCTTCGACAGACTGAAATTTACTATTAAGAAAAGGGGGGATTTTCGAAAAACTCATACTTTCCACAGTGAAAAGGAGAGACATAACATGTATATACTTCAAATTACAACCTACCGATATCCATTCTTGCACTCCTCGTCGTTCCAGGCGATGCGCATTCCCTTGCCGCCACCACCGGCCGACGCCTTGATCATCACCGGGTAGCCAATCTCGTTGGCAACCTAAACTCGTGTGAAATATGTTTCAGTCATAATACAAAATAATGAAGGATCTAACAACAACATAACGTCCACTTGCAACCAATGACATGACCACACTCACCTTGACGCAGTGCTCCTCGTCAGTGATCTCTCCGTCAAATCCGGGAATCATGTTCACCTGCAACCATCCGGTATACCAATACCATATACCCCCTCCCGTTTCCCTCGCCCACCTTGGCGGCGGCGGCGATCTTCTTCGAGTGGATCTTGTCTCCCATGTCGAGGATGGCCTTCGAATTGGGGCCGATGAACACGGCTCCGGCCTGCTCCAGAGCAGCCGCAAACTTTGTGTTCTCCGACAGGAAACCATAGCCCGGGTGCACCTGAGTTGTGAAATTAGTTTTGTTTAATAACGTCTCAACTACTAACTACTACGTATCTATTAGACATTCCTGTACTATTTATTATTCGCGAGCGGTCAGTTTAGGACATGTTTTGAGGCTCATATCTCACCCCACCCACGTGCCGTATCAGTTTTTATCTATCACATTCAATTCGCAGTCCAAATCTGTGCCACAACACGGTGGCAGCACGAATCAGCGAACCTATCGATTGTGTTATCTGGCGCGTTGCATTTTCAGCGTGCACGTTCTCTGAGCACTTTTCTCTCAACTAGTCTCGTCTCTCAATCTCTGTCAAACCACTGGCTAGGCGCAGTGAAAACCAAAATACGCAACGCAGCAGAGAAGCGCGGCATAACTGCGAGAGCAGCTGTCCAAAGCAAATCCTCCGATATACACGTTCCACGTCCTTGTTGGAAGTTAGTCGAGCTCAAGAAAGCAAACTCGTCAGTTGCAAAAACGTGTGTTTTCGCAATGTTATTTTCGCCAAAATCGATAAACACAACACACCGCCTGCGCTCCAGTGTCCTTCACAGCCTGGAGGATGCGGTCCGAGCGGAGGTACGACTCGTTCGTCGGCGCCGGTCCCACGCACACCTGAATCAATCAATAAAACCAATCGATAATAAATCAATATCGATACGCACAGCCTCGTCGGCGAGGCGCACGTGGAGGGCGTTGCTGTCGACGTCCGAGTGCACGGCCACCGTCTTGATGCCCATCGCGCGAGCCGTCTTGATCACACGACACGCGATCTCACCTGAACAAAACATTATTTTCGCCTGAAAATTGTGAAACCTTTTGCTCCGTATACATGTTTCTAGTGAAGTGTTCCCTGTTCTAATCATCTAATCACAAAAATATGTACAAAACAAGAAAGAGCACCTCGGTTGGCGATGAGGATCTTGTCGAACTTGGCCTCGTTGGGGTTGATGGGATCGGTGAAGTAGTGCGACTGGTCGTACTCATCAGCCGAGCGCGTGATGATCGGCCTGATACAATAACGAATAGACTACTACACTCTATAGTTATGCTATACTACTGAAACTTCACAGTAATTATAATGCGCACTTCCTGGCAGCGGTGGCCATGGCGCGAAGCGGCTGCTGCGTGCCGCCCACCGAGCCCACCATGCGCAACGTGAACGCCGCCGCCAGTCTCATCACTCCTCCTGCAAATACGGGATTCAGGCGGCTCGAACAAGGCTCTAGCTAGATGTATAGCGTTAAAGTGAACGACACGATCATAACAGAAAGTGTTTACGAGAAGAATACGCCCACTAGTCTAGCGTAACGCAGTGCAGTAGGTAGTGATTCAAACAACATCGCAATATGATGAACATCATACCGACGGTATGGAAACAGATCTGAATCAAATAAATCAGGAAGAAGAAGAGAAATTCGAGACTTCAAAGAGCGAGCAGAATGAAGTTTTGAATAGGAAGGCGTGAGAACGGCGCGCGCCAGCAATTAATGCTGACACCGGGCTGTCTCGAATATTCGTTAACTGGATCTAGCTAACTTGAAATAATTGTAATCAAATCAAAACAGCGATATATATGGAAACTTCGGTCACTTTCCCTTTTTATCCCTTGTTAGTCGGCTGCGGATTTTTTTTGACAACAACAAAAATTCTATAACCCCTATATTTTTCGAAGATCAAATTATTCTCTTACCGTAACACTTATCTTTGCAAGAAGATCAAATAATTCACCTACCGTAACACTTATCTTAGCAAGAAGATCAAATTATTCGCCTACCGTAACACTTATCTTTGCAAGAAGATCCAATTATTCTCCTACCGTAACACTTATCTTTGCAAGAAGATCAAATTATTCTCCTACCGTAACACTTATTTTTGCAAGAAGATCAAATTATTCTCTTACTACCGTAACACTCATGGAGGATTGATCCCCTACCCTTTCATAAGAAAGAATCTCAAAATTATAAGTTGATAAAATGTTTATTCAAAGATAATCAAATAAATTGAAACATGAAATATAGGGTTTATTCGTCATTAATCCACGAACTCCAGTTGTGTTTTCTCCGCAAGTGGTGATGGAGTCGATCCATTCCCCTGTTCATCTGGCTGCTTCTCCAACTCTGTCGCGGTGGCCAGCCCGCCCTCCTTGAACTCCTTCTGCCTAATCGCCACACTGCGAGAGTTGCCGCAAACAAGGCGAAACACTCGGGGACCCTGAAAACGTATTTCGCAATCATTCTGGTGGGACTCGTATACGTTTTCGAGCATTGCGCATGTAGTGTGTAGGTAGAGACAGTCGTCTTTGAACTTGCAGATGGCTCTCCTGAAATATGCGCTCTCTCTCTCTCTCTCTCTCTCTCTCTCTCTCTCTTTCTCTCTCTCTCTCCCTCTTTCTCTCTCTCTCTATTTTCTCTCTCTCTCTCTCTCTCTCTCTCAACTCACGGACACATCACAGAGGGATGCACAAATGCGCACTCCTCTTCCTTCTCACAGAAGGGAAAGGCCCTGCAGCGGAGGCAGACTTTGCCCAGTTGCGACGCTTCCGGAATCGTCAGTGGCAACTGAAACATTAAATCGAAAAAAATTCGCAAAAAGTTCAAATTACTACTCACCCTTTCGAAATTTCGCGCGTTCATCTCTTCATCTCTCTCATCTCTTTCTTGCGGAGTTCTAGCTGTTCCTGTTGCTCAATCTCTTCCTTCCAGTCGTCATTCCACTCGGTTGCTCTGAAAGTCTCTCTCTCTCTCTTTCCCTCCCTCTCTCCATCCTTCTTCGAATCTCTCTCTCTCTCTCTCTCTCTCTCTCTCTCTCTCTTTCCCGCCCTCTCTCCATCCTTCTCCAAATCTCTCTCTCTCTCTTTTTTGTTTAGCCGGTTGAATCCGGGGTCCTCCTAGTCGAGAACAAGATAGGGTTCTTGGATTACGACAACGTCAGCAGAGGTAGTTGGATTGGGTGCGTCGGACATCTTGAATTCCGTTCTTGAGTCCGTAGATGGTGCTGTGACGCCTTCTGGCTACCATGAGAGTGGACTGCCACACCACAGGAGCTGGGTGAATTTAACAAGAATGGTTGACTCCGAGGGGGATCGAACCAGAGATTGAGAGTCGAACGCTCTATCCACTAAGCCGCGCCCCCGGCATCTTTCTCTCTCTTTCTCTCTCTCTCTCTCTCTCTCTCTCTCTCTCTCTGTCTCTCTGTCTCTCTCTCTCTCTCTCCACTCTCATACCTAGCTGTCTCCTTCCTTTCCTCCAGTATTCGCTTCTCCATTTGCATCCTCTTGAATGATGTGATGATGTCTTTTGTCCAATGATCGGCAATAGCTCGTTTGACGTGCGCCCGGCACTAAACATTCTGCTTCAAACCGCCTCACACTCCAAAACACTCCCGAATATCTTTGAAACATGCCAGAAATGCGGTTAAAATCTTCGTCAGAATTTATTTTCGTACAACTGTCACCTCCGGACACTCGTTTCTCTCTCTCCGCCACATCTCAATGCAGCACGGGTCCAGCCTGGAAGATTCTGCGCAATCACGGACCACCATCTCCCCGACAGTTCAGTTGAGAATGCACTAGGTAGGGACTGTGAGATTTCCTTCCCACTACCCTCACATCGACATTCCATCCCTCAGGATTGTGAAGTCGAATCATACTCACTGTACGGGCGACTGCATGGTGCAGTGACAGATGGCGCACGCGCACGCTTCAGCTCCGCCCCGGCTTTAGCCGACATTCTTGAAGTTTGTTTTCACAAGTTCGCGGTTTGCGGTAATGCTTTCCATATACATACGGCGAAACGTCGGAATAAACGATTTCTCTCGCGGCACTTCGACTCACTCACTTCTCATCATTAGAGAGGGCGCGCCAGCGCCCTCTCGTTTGTACTGGATGTCCCCGCGCGCTAGAATGCTCAAAAACGACTTTTCCCGGATGAAGCACTTTTCTTCATTTTGAAGTGGTTTCCACTGTTACATTGCATTCACATCTCTATTCGATAGAGTTATCGAAAGTTTTATTGAGTTTGATTGAATTTGAAGCGAGATACGGAGAGTCCGCACTCGAGTGCGAATTAGAGAGGGCGCGCCAGCGCCCTCTCGTTTGTACTGGATGTCCCCGCGCGCTAGAATGCTCAAAAACGACTTTTCCCGGATGAAGCACTTTTCCTCATTTTGAAGTGATTTCCACTGTTACATTGCATTCACATCTCTATTCGATAGAGTTATAGAAAGTTGTATTGAGTTTGATTGAATTTGAAGCGAGATACGGAGAGTCCGCATTCGAGTGCGGATTGAGATTGGTGTCGGGCGGGCGGGCGTCGGACAATCGCTTTCGCCCCGCCCCCTCTGTGTGTGAGTGAGAGAGAGAGGCGAATAGCGGGTGCGCGTCGGTACCCTCGCAGCGAATCGCGAACGTGTATGAAAATATAATTTTGTGAAACAAAACTTAAGAAAAGGACAGATATTATCTTTCAAAAGTACTTCCAAGTAAAAGTAGTTGGTTTGTACTGTTGTCTCAGTTGAGCAAAAGGACTGACATGTTTTCAATGGAGACATGTGCAAACAGGCTCTCAGCATTATTCGACGTGTTATGTTACAACAGAAGTTGTGTTTTTAGATAATAACTGCATAACTTTGTAAACGCGTTCATTATAATATGGCCGCTTTGCACTGGTATGAGAGAGAGAGAGCCTGTTGGCACATGTCTCCATTGAAAACATGTCAGTCCTTTTGCTCAACTGAGACAACAGTACAAACCAACTACTTTTACTTGGAAGTACTTTTGAAAGATAATTGAGATTGGTGTCGGGCGGGCGGGCGTCGGACAATCGCTTTCGCCCCGCCCCCTCTGTGTGTGAGTGAGAGAGAGAGATAGGCGAATAGCGGGTGCGCGTCGGTTTCCTCGCAGCGCATCGCGAACGTGAATGAAAATGTAGTTTTGTGAAACAAAACTTAAGAAAAGGACAGATATTATCTTTCAAAAGTACTTCCAAGTAAAAGTAGTTGGTTTGTACTGTTGTCTCAGTTGAGCAAAAGGACTGACATGTTTTCAATGGAGACATGTGCAAACAGGCTCTCAGCATTATTCGACGTGTTATGTTACAACAGAAGTTGTGCTTCCAGATAATAACTGCATAACTTCGTAAACGCGTTCATTATAATATGGCCGCTTTGCACTGGTATGAGAGAGAGAGCCTGTTGGCACATGTCTCCATTGAAAACATGTCAGTCCTTTTGCTCAACTGAGACAACAGTACAAACCAACTACTTTTACTTGGAAGTACTTTTG
>CAWZYM010000188.1:0-7500 GCA_963966185.1 Rhabditoides inermis | reverse complement strand
CGGCTTGTCGTCGCCGTCTCCGGCGAGGGCAGGGTTGCGGTTGTCGTCGATAAACTAGGTAGAAGTGCGGGGTGGGAAGGAGAAGGAGGAGGAGGAGGAGGAGGAGGCGAAGGAGGGAAAAGAAGCAAGGAGAAGGAGAGTGAGGAGATGGAGCAGAGGGAGGAACAGGAGGAGAAAAAAGGGAAGAGGAGCAGGGAGAAGGATGAGCAGTACACGTACCACATCTAGCTCCTCTGGAGGCATTGCGGCCGCCCGCGGATGGTGCGCGTCGCTCGACTGCCTGCTGGAAGGACGGGCAGGGTGATACCTCGACTCGAGAACGAGACGTCGGCGCACGCTAATCGAGAAGCAGATGTGTAGACTTGCAAACGCTCTAGCGAACTTAGACCTAACGGAATGAAAAACATATTATAGTTCACATTATTCAGCGTATTCCGTTCGATGCTGAAACGTATTGTTTTTTTGTCTCGTTCACGCCACCATGTCTTGAGCATGCGTTGCTGAAACGTATTGTTTATTTGTTAGAACGTCATTTTGTTATTAGAAAAAAACGCCACTTTGTTAATAGAAAAACGCCATTTTGTTATTGGAATGTTCGCTCTATACAGTGGGTTTGGTGTAATAGTGAAACGTATTGGTTTCACTCAACTTCACAACATCATTGTTTTTTCTTCTGTTGTATTTTTCCGTTCAAAGCATGCTCCTCAAAATCTCAGCTTTCCATTCCCACATACTCCCCACTACTCTTCCTATCCTCTCTCCTAATCGCTCATCCTTCACTCCCACTGCCATACTCACATACCGCAATCACCAGATCTCTCCCCTCCGATCATCCCGGGATCCTCGGATCAAAGCCGATCCGCCGCCACCTCGGCGAGAGAGCAGTCTGCCGGAGAGAATCAGACAGGGCGAGTGACCCCTACCTATCGGCAGATTTGCATATCTCCCACGTGATCGGTGGGGCGGGGTCGGAAGGAGGGGCGGGGTCGGAGGGTCGACCTCCGATATCGGCAGAGCACAGCCTCATTCACTCCTGCTTCCAGCGCCACAAGCGGTCGCCTCCTCTCCTCCTTCCTCCACCTATTCCGACACCTACCTACCGTATACCTGCCCTACCGTACCCCCCCCCCCCCCCCCTCCTGATTCCGGTGCTTCGTGGATGTATGCCTCGGTCAGATAGTGTTCAGTCTATCACCGGGTTTACATTCATCAAATACCTGAATCACAATTACTTACCCCATACACTCTCTCCCTCTCCCTCTATTGCTTCTCTTTCTATGTCGCTTCATTGCCACAGCTCCTTTTTATTCCACGCCGCTTCCACCACTATCACTCTAGCCGTCTCTCTCTCTCTCTCTCTCTCTCTCTCTCTCTCTCTCTCTCTCTCTCTCTCTCCACTATATCCTTCTTCGAAACCCGACTGTTCTGCATGCAGACAGCGGTTTCGGAGTCCTTCTACCACTTTATCTCACGTCTTCTTCACTAAACGTACCTATAGAATAGAAATTTATCGAAAACGCACATAACTCTCTACAACGAAAACACGGCGGCGACAATGGCAGTGAAAATAGAGACAGCATTTGCGAGCGTGGTAGTTGGGGCTACAGTAGTCGTGGTGGTGCTACCTCCTGCTTCTGTGGTAACCTGGTTGGGCAGCGCGGGCACAGGGTTGTCGTAAGATGTGCCCTGAACATGGCATTGCCACTTTAGGTTGCAACCACACATTCCCATTTACTTCCACGGCAACTCAAAATCAGTTTGGTATCGTTTCGATCGCAGTAGCGACGGCAAGAGAGTGAGAGCTATATCTGACCACATAGCGGTTTGTCGTTTGTATACTATCACCACATCATACTAGCGCTCCGGCGCGCTATCGCGCGCCTCCGCGCTAGATCATGAAAATAAGAAGAATAGAATAGAAACTCATAGAATAGAATAGAAACTCAAGTTTTTAATATGATCAATAATACTGTTTTTTTTTACAATTTCATAACATTTTGAGTGAAACTGGTAATTAAAGTAATGAAGATTAGTCGATTGATGTATTGATTGCACTGATATTGTGGTCTAGAGGCGATGCAATAATAATAATACTTGGTCTGCAAGTGCTTTGGTTAGCTGCCGCGTACTTTCGTTGTACAAGTCAGTAGATCTATGTATATTTTTGAATTTGAATGTCCTCGAGTATACGGAAAGAGCACCCGCACGGTGCTGCGCGCTCCCGCTAACAATATTTATGAATACATAGATCAATGATAATCATTATACATTTTGTCTGAACTATACTTTCTTTTGCTCATAAAAACTCTCTCTCATCTCCTCTCTCTCTCTCTCTCTCTCTCTCTCTCTCTCTGCTTCCTCTCTCTCTTTCTCTCTCTATCTCTCTCTCTCTTTCTCTCTCTCTCTCTCTCCTCGTATTTCTTTTAGTTTTGATGCTACGAAAACAGAGAGCTTTGCTACTGCAACCTCTCGCTCTCTTTCATTCTCGCATTCTCTCTCTCTCTCTCTCTCTCTCTCTCTCTCTCTCTCTCTCTCTCTCTTTCTCTCTCTGTCTCTCTCTTTCTCTCCCTTCCCTTTTTTATTTAACTCTTCCTTTTCCCCCTCTTCCTCTTTTTCCTTCTCTCAAGTCTCCTCTCGCATTTTTTTTCTATTGTCAATGCAACGATAACATTACTCTTATTCGCTCTAACACTGCCTTTCTCTATTTATATCTATATGCTTCTCTCTAACTTCTCCTTTCTCCCTCTCTCTCTCTCTCTCTCTCTCTCTCTCTGTTTTTTGTCAATGCATTTTTAGAGATTGAAGTGAAACTTTTGCTTGGACATGGAGCTTCCGCTGCCGTACAGCGAGATTTTGATGTTTTTTTTAACCGGATACTGAAAGCAAAATTGAGGACTATCACAACGTGGACTACAGCCGAGGACGTGAACTCAACTATCTGCAAAGTTTCATACAAATTGGTTTAGTATGAATCAAAACGCGGAAGTAATCAAAATCGCAAGAAATGCGAGGGCGCGCGCATTTTTTGATAATTGGACAATATGTTCCTCACACCGTAACCAATAACGCTGATTTTTGCAGGTACGCTCTTTTTGTTGAAACTATTTGTTAATCGTATTTACGGAAAATGAAGCGAAGATGTATCTTAGATGAGACACGTTCGCTGCGAATAGCAACAAAGTCGATTACTTTCGTGGTTTTTCTTCTAAATATAGGCTATGAGTGTAATTGGAGAGTAATCACGAAGTGGACTGCGTCCTGAAGTGATATGTAAACTTTATGGAGAGTTTCACGCAAATCGGTTCAGTAGAAACAGAGATATGCACGCGGACACACAAGAAAAAGTGCAAAAGTGTCTATTTTTGGTGGTTTTCGACCATAAATAGAGATAATGAAAGCAAAATTGAGAACTGTCACAAAGTGGACTGGATCAGAAGACGTGAACTCAACTATCTTATGAGTTTCATGCAAACTGGTTCTGTATGAATCGAGTTATGACCGCGGAAATACTAAAAATCGCAAAAGTGAGGCGAGAGCGCGCGCGCGGCTCTTGCTAATTTGGCTTCATTTTCCTTACACCGTAACCAATGTTGATGAAACTTGCAGGTTAGTGACAAAACTATTTGTTGAAAGTGATTACAGAACGAGAAGCGAAACTGTTTCTTAGGTGAGAAGCTTTTGCAGCGGACAGCACCAGAATCGGCGAATTTTGAGGTTTTTCTACCAAATATAGGCAATGAGTGTAATTGGAGAGTAATCACGAAGTGGACTGCATCCTGAAGTACTATGTAAACTTTTCGCAAAGTTTGACGCAAATCGGTTCGGTAGAAACAGAGTTATGCCAGCGGACACACAAGAAAAAGTGCAAAAGTGACCATTTTTGGTGGTTTTTTGACCAAATATGGAAGTAGAGGGAGAGTTGAGAGATGCCTGAATTTTGATGTCGTCCTTGGAAGAGAACACAACTTTCTACCAAGTTTCATGCGAATTGGTTGAGTTTGAAGCTAGTTATGACTCTGGAATGACGTACGGACACCATAGGACATTTTAGTAGAAAAGGAGACTTCTGGAACAGTAATCTGGAACCCAGTCTGGACACTGCCTGATCTCTGATCACTTCAAGCCCTCGTACCTTGATGAAGTTGTAGAACATCTGTAGGGACTCCTTGGGTTTCTCGGACGAGGAGGAGGCAAAGTGACCGGCGCCACGAATCGTCACCATGTCCACGCCTGGAATTTTAAAGTTTGTTTATCAGCAGATTCAAGTTATACAACCGTCGACCGAGCCAATAAGGGGACTGACTAAGGGGACTGAATTCTTCGTTTCCTCTTTCTAGTTTCACTAATGAAAGTTTCATTATTTCTACAGTGATGAACACCCTCTTTCTATGTACCTTCTATCTGAAATTCAGTGATGCGGTTTTCGTCGCCAGCTCGTTATCCTTCCATATATTTCTTTCCGAACCATGTTTATCTTCCTTCTGTCTATTTTTTTGTTTTGTTTAGCCGGTTGAATCTAGTCAAGAATCAGATAGGGTTCCCGGATTCATTACTACGCTATGTATGCGTTTTGTATTGTTCACATTTGCTCATTATTATAGTTATTGCCCACAAATCTGTAGCACACATAAATCAACCAAAACGCCACACGATCGATTACGGTCTTCCCTCCTAGCATATCTCGATCTGCTATCCTAATCCCACTGGGTCAGCCGACGGCGAGAGAGCACGCAGTAACGGGAGAGGCAGAGAAGGAAGCTACAGTAATTGGCGCGAGAGTGCCTACGCCCGAGAGTCAGTGACCCCCTCGAGATGACGCAACCCGGCGAGAGAGAGCGGGCGGACGCGAGAGAGTGGCGAGAGAAGACAGAGACACCACGGGACCAAGAGGTCAGTCTGCCGCCTTGCCATCCAAGAAGGGGTCACTCACAAAGCAAACAAATGGGAGGAGAGGGGGAGAGACTGTAATTCCTACACACGAGAAAGAGAACACCTGCCATCGGGGAATGCGCAAAACGGTGCCGTCTTATTAGCTTATGAAACACCTGGGCTATGGGAATACCACGGATTATCCCTCTAATTGAATATACAAAACCCCTAGCTACCGTACCCTGATACTTGGTCACGTAGCCGCAGGTAGGAGGGAGCTGCTCTTGGTCGTTCCACGACTGCTTCGGCTGCAAAGTGAAATTGCAAGTACAGTACACCAATTTCAAAGTACCGTATTCCTACCGTACCTGGACGACGGGGTAGCCGAGCTGCTGTACGAACTGCTCGTTGTGCATCACATTACAGACCGAGTCGATGTCGCCGTTGAAGAACATCACCTGGACAGATTATCGATCGATATTGATTGATTATCGATTGATTAATGCTGTGACGTCAAGAGTTTTCATTACCAGTTTCATTGATTCTAGTGACGTACTATCGGACGTGAAAGCCTCTCTCTCCCCCTCTCTCTTCTCCTTCCCCCTTTCTCTCTCTCTCTCTCTCTCTCTCTCTCTCTCTCTCTCTCTGTTTCCCTCTCTCCTTTCCCCTCTTTCTCTCTCCCCTCCCCCTCTCTCTTTCCCTTTCTCCCTCCCTCCCTCCCTTCTTCCATCCCTCCCTCCCTCTCTCCCTCCTCACCTTCTTTTTCCCGTCGACGACCTGCTTGACGAACTGTGACTTGTCCGGGTACTGCGACACGTACAGCTGCTCCACCTTGTCACTAAGATAAGGCATTTCCCGAAATGTATCGAGAAGATTTTCGAACCCTTCTCTTACAGTGAGTACGTTAAACAGTTTAAAAGTGTCGCAACTCCGTTTTGATTTTGAAAAAAAATCCGGCACAAATGATTACCCGCATGTTGTCCACATGCAGAAGTGGTCTGCTTGAAACGGATGTTTATTAGTGATCGTGAATATCCGCAGATGGGAGGGAGCGGATGCTCGCATGTTCGCAATAAGTTGCGGAAAACGGAGAGTCAGCTCTCGGTGAATAGCGCGCAAAACAAGAGAGGCAGACGGTTATGGCACCTTTCTTCGAACTGCAAACGAGGCAAATCGAAATCGATCGCTCTGGACCGCTAAATATGAATGGTGTGATTTTGTAATCAGAAAAAGGCGACTAGGGAACGATTGTCTATCTCAAATGTGCTTGGCTTTTGATAAATGGGTGAAACGTATTCCCAAATCCTGATGTCAATGAGATTTCTCCACCAGGATTGTTTGTGTTATCAGATCACTTTGCATTTGTATGTCGCAATCAGGCTGATAAACATCAAATCTCTTGTCTCACCTGAACGACGTTACTAGTTAATCTGTTACATTTGTCTCCAAAAAAAACCGGAACCGCGTTGGTTTCCCAATGCGCGTTGCTTGTTGAAAGAGTATTGGGATATTGGGAAGTGCATCGAAAAATCAGTACATACTCTAATCTCACGCACGAAGCACGACGTAAACGCCTGTACATAATCGGGGATCTCTCAACCTCACTAGAAATTTGTTTTAGTTCTACAAACAGTTAGGAAGCATGACTACGTTTCTCATCCATGAAGGACTGAATCCCACCTGCACGACGTATACGCCTGCACGTAGTCGGGAATCATGAGGGCCTTCCGCACGTCGTCTCTCATCAGGTAGGAGGTGGAGTCGTTGTAGTGCGCGCAAGCTGGCACGCTCTGCGAGCAGAGGTCTCTCTCTCTCTCTCTCTTTCTCTTCCTCTCTCTTTCTCTCTCTCTCTCTCTCTCTCTCTCTCTCTTTTTTTTCTCTCTCTCTCTCCCCTGTCTCTCTCTCCCCTGTCTCTCTCTCTCTCTCTCTCTCTCTCTCTCTCTCTCTTTCTGTATCTATGAGCTTTCTCTCAACTGCCAAAATCGTTACGTTTCACTAGCACTATAACTGTGCGACGTTTTCAGCCTTCACAATTCCCAGTAGTCCAACAGCGAACATAAACAACATAAACAAGCTTGAAAATCAGTATAAGACAAACGAAAGTCTCTATTGTGTTGATACTGTATCTGTCTCTTTTCTCTCTTACGTTATCCCCCCCTCTCACTCTCCTCTCTCTCTCTCTCTCTCTCTCTCTCTCCCTTCCTTCCTCCCTCCCTCCTCTTTCTACCCACATCGAACACGACTTCGTTTTCCAAACCGAGAGTGCGCAGATAGTGACGAGTGAAGATCTCCTGAAATCAATAATCAATCGATAAATACAAATAATTTTGCTGTCAGAACTAGCGGCGATTGCAAATACGGAACAACATTCGAAACGTAGCTCATCGAAACCGTACAGTTTTCGTAATTTGTAATAGTATACGTTTCGATAGCACAGTGATTTCAAACTGTTCATGACCACATCAATGTGGAAGTGAAAATGTTTTCAGAAGACTCTTTGAGCATTACCATTTATGATAGTCACATATTGTGTTTCCCACGTTACTTGAATACGCAGTGATATGAAAATATTTAAAAAAAAACTTTTTGTGTGTGCTACCAGATCTACCACGCAATTATAAAACAATTATC
>CAWZYM010000187.1:160000-161176 GCA_963966185.1 Rhabditoides inermis | reverse complement strand
TGATTTATTGATTTATTGATTTATTGATTCGATAGAGCGATAGAGGACAATATTATTTCAGTTATGATCAATCTCGTTATTTGGTTTCGTTGAAACGTAAGTATTGTTTTGATACATGTAAGAGTCAACAAGACCAATACCCCACTATAGGATTGTGTGTGCTTCCAGATAACCATCATGCTATTATTGTATGTACATGTCGGGATCAGGCTGATGAACAAACAAACAAACAACATGTAAGAGTCTCTCTCTCTCTCTCTCTCCTCTCTCCCACTCCTCTCTTACCTTGAACTGAGGGAAGTTGGTCGTATCCTTTACGAGAAGAGCAGCCAGCATGGGTACGTACGTGCCACCGTACGACTCTCCGGCCACGTAAAAGTCGTTCGACTTGCTGCAACGGCTTCGTGAAAGCGATACAAATAGAAAAAACGTATACACTTATCATACACCACCGTCAATCATACATTGATACTACGTATTGATTGGTAGTGTCTTACATCAGCTGTGTCTTTTCGATTTTAGTAGTATAGAGTTATGGATATATCCGCACCATTCGATCTCTTAGGAGCAGCACCGCCGTTAGTATTTCTCACGAGTTTTCCACGATTGTTCAATATACTGTGACGACTACTTCAATTTTGTTACATAATAAGTATTTTGTTTTATGAACGAACAAGACATCGATTTTTGTCTATTTGTGCCTCTGACCTTTTTTCTTGTGTGAAACGTAAGCCCATACAAAAACAAAAACTGACCGCTCCGTAAACTTGGCGAACCAATTGATCAGCGCCTGATGGTTGTCAGCGGCGACCTGTGATTATCGATTTACTCAATTTCAACAGTAGTAGATTATCGATTAATCACCTGGTCGTCAGTGTAGGTGAGGTTGCCGGTCTTGGAGTACGAGAATCCGACGCCAGCAGGGGCATCCATGAAGATGATGTTGGCGAACTAAAAAGGTATTGATCGATCAGCTGATATCGATTGATCCTATCTATACCTTATTCCAGGAGTATGGGTTGAGGTGCAGAGTGGCTCCATAGTCAGCGGCGCGGTACGGACCGAGCTCCATCTAATTTTATGTTTCTACTATCACAAAACAAGTTCTAGATTTGGTTTTATAGCTTTTACAGAAGATGACGATGTCATCGTATTAACTTACGTAGTTGTTTTAGA
>CAWZYM010000187.1:15000-155000 GCA_963966185.1 Rhabditoides inermis | reverse complement strand
TATTCAAAAAAAACTCACAATCGTCGAGTGTCTCGTGACACACCATCTGATCGGTGTAGATCGCTTGACCCATTCTGAAACGTATACTTTATGAGTTATTTATATTATTATAGCTTTAATATACTGAAATAAACACTGAATAGCGACTTCTTTGTTCGCGAAAATGGGCGCGGTCGGTCAGTCAGTTGAATCGCGAATCTGTCTCAACATTTGGAGAAACACACGAGAAGAATGGGTGGGGGAACCTGTTATTCCCGAACATACCATCTGCGAGACGAGAAAACAGCTGATCAGCTGATCACCACGATCATTTAATCGGAAAATCGATAATCCGGTGTATATGTTAATTGATCTTTTCAGGATTGACGTCATTTTGTTCAACACTTCTTCACAACGTTGTTCAACCTTTGTATTTTGCCGCCTTTCGTGGATCGAACGATCGAATTCCGAATCAGTGAAATCGCCTATCACCCCGGCGAGAGAGTGATGGGATGCGAGAGAGTTCAGAGAGGGGAGAGTCCGCAGTGACCCCAATCGAGACAGTGAGCGAAACGCGCGAGAGAAGAGAGTGAGAGTGAGAGTGAGAGAGAGAGAGAGAGAGAGAGAGAGAGAGACGTGAGTGCCCGCAGGGGGCTGGCTAGACAGTATCCAATTCATCCATGTGTATTCTGGATATACAATTCCAGATCGCAAAATCCAGAAATCTTCCTCTCTACACCACTGTTTTTTTCACATTGCACAACCCGCTGTCTAATATCCGTAGTGTCCCGTGGTGCTGACCGAGTGTTGAGTGCGGATTGTGCGAGTCTGATCCGCGTTGTGACCTCGACTCTTTTGGCGATTGCGGGTGTGAATTGAGGCGACTCATTGTACGGCGCGGGGATTTCCTCCTCCTCTTCTTTTCTCCCCGACTACCCCGATACGTTTCCTACTTTTCCTCTTCTCATGTGACTTCACGCGTTTATTTCTTGTGTGTTACGTATGCATTTTGTCATTATCGTCAATCTCTTCCTACTCTCACGTTTATGTTTATACCCGATCGATTACTTACCCCAGTCTTACAAATTTGTATACAAATCATGAAACGTCTTTAACTCATGTTCATTCCAATTGACAATTTACTGATTACGTGTTTTCTCTGCCCCGTGTTCGAACAGAGTGAATTTAGGTGCAGTAGAAGAAACGGTCGCATTAATCTATGAATGCAATCAACATTAGTTCAAGTAATGAAACGTATCCCATTTTCCAGGGTATGCCTGTTCACCAGCGGCATGCTGGCGGCGCCGAGGGGGCGGGGCTCGAGGGGGCGGGGCTGAAGCGCGTGCCATCGGAGCTGCCTCCGACCATCGACAGTGAGATGGACATCAAGAAGGAGGAAAGGGAGAAGAAGCCGTTGGTGTTCAAGACGAAGGAATTCAAGGCCAGGGAGAGCCTGCTCACGTGGGTTTCATCTTCTCATTCAATTCAATTATTTATCATTGCGTATTCAGAAAACATATGGGGACAAAAATGTGTGGCTGTAATAAGTGGTGCAACGTATTTGTGATTAAGATCAAATCAAAGAATGGTAAAACAGATACAAATGCGTATGGGACAATACAACAGACATATGTATATGAAATGAATGTACTCTGTTACATATACTGGGGAGACCGTACCCGTATCGATCAGGAAGCGCGGATGCGAGATGGTTCAATCATGCATTTTCTAACCTCCTCTTTGAAAGAACCGGTGTCTCTGATAGCTATAATGTTAGATGGTAAGGAATTCCATATTCGAAACTTGCGGTGAATGAATGTCTGTGTTCTAACGGACGGATCAAAAGAGGGTACGATTCGGTGGCAGTGAGAGTGTCTCGATGATGTGGATATGATATTATAGATGGCAGATGAGTCAAAGACGGTGCGACCGTGTACAATTTTATGTATGTAGGCAATATCATTGACTGCTCGTCGTGACTCGAGAGTCTCCAAGCCTAGCAGGCAGAGTCTGGCAGAGTATCCTAGATTGAAAATGCCATTTCTATGGCAGATTCGTCTGGTGAAATACCGTTGAACGCCCTCAATAAGATTCACTGAGCGCACATCGGTGGGATTCCAGAGCTCAGTACAGTACTCCAGCTTACAGCGATAATATGTCACAAATGCTTTGCAAAGAACGGCTAAGCTGCGAGTACGGTATGCTCTTAGGAAGTCATTGATTCCCCAAAGTGTGCGATCGACAATGCGTTTAATGTAGTCATCGAAAGAAAGGCGAGTAGAGATATACACACCAAGATCTTTAACACACTCAGGGGTTTCTAGAGTCACTGTGCCAAGTGAATATGCATACAGCGGATTTCGCTTGCCCAAGTGAAGAACCTGTGTTTTGCTAGCAGATATGGTGAGACCCCACTCAATCGACCACTCAGAAACACAGTCGACTGCTTGCTGAAACTTAGTGCGCGCGGTGAGATCGAGGGGACAGAACGCGTAGGACACTTTCAAATCGTCAGCATACAATGCGCAGCGAACATAGTCCGGCAAACAGTCGACAATGTTGTTAATAAATACATTGAAAAGAAGAGGCCCGAGACAGCTCCCCTGAGGAACACCGCAATTCACAGTGCGTGGGGAGGATAGACACTGACTGACAAGTACACGCGTTGTTCTATCGCACAGAAAAGATTTGATCCACGCGAGTGCACTGCCGCGAACACCAAGTGAGTGGAGCTTCTTGAACAACATGGAATGATTTATGCAATCAAACGCCTTTTTGTAATCTACATAAAGGCAGTCGACTACTTGCCCGTCGGTGAGATCACGCGACCACTGGGCATGACACTCAACGAGCTGTGCGCATGTGGATCGGCCCGCGCGGAAACCGAATTGGCGAGAGGTGAGAAGGCAGTGTTTTTCAAAGTGCTCTGTCATCTGCGCCGCGCAAATCCTCTCCAGCAGTTTGGAAAGTGTGGCAGTGAGAGCAATGGGACGGTAGTTGACTACCTCACTCTGGGACCCACCCTTGTGGATGGGTCTCACATACCCTATCTTCCATATAGGAGGAACGACACACGCGGAAAGAGACTGCTGGAAGAGGAGAAAGATTGGAGTGACTACAGAGTCTACAGTGTGCTTCAAGAAAATATGCGTTATCCCATCTGGTGACGTATTGATTTTTGGCGCGAGTGAGCGTATTGTTTTGGCAATGAGAATGTGGGTAATGTGAAATTGATTGATTGAATGGGAAGAATCAGTGAGTGGCGCACCAGACGGGATTGGTAGATTAGAATACACTGAGTCAAAGTACTCTGAAAAAGCCTCTGCCTTCTCACTCTCATCATGAATGTACACGCCATCAGCAGAGCTTATTGGGCCGATTCCATCTGCGGGGTTCAGCCTAGATCGAACGTGTTGAAAGAATTTTCTCTGTCCCTTAGAGAGCAGACTCGACTCAAGCTTGGTGTTCCATGCGTACAGCGCGCGTCTCAGATCTTTCTGTGCTCGTTTAGTGTCGCGGGAATAGGGTCGCCTGGCGGCAAGGCGCGTCGCTTTCGCACTCAGACGCTGGATATATGCTGGAGCTTTCTGGCTGTTACTGCGCTGCGGTTTCAGTGGAATATAGTCCAATTGACAGGATGCGACACAATCTTGGAACAAACTGCAACACTCAGCGAGTGTCCGTCCGGCGAATGTGAGAGTCCAGTCAATGGAGGCAATGCGCGAGTTGATGGCGGGCCAGTCCGCCTTGGCATAATCAAAGCGAGGTGAGAGGGTAGAGCGCTGCGTTTGGCGAATAGAGAGAGAGGCAATCACTGGGAGGTGATCACACAACGCAATACGTGAGCCAATGGAAATGTGTGAGAAGAGATCAACCTTGTCAGTCAGTATCAGATCGAGAATGTGGGGAGTTTGCCCGGGCCGGTGGACCATAGTGGGTTTATGGACCAGTTGAGATAGCGAAAACGTGGCGGTAAAGTTGATAAATGAGCGGTCGAGAGAGTGGATCGCTGTGAGTGAGCGCCAGTCAATATGCGGGAAGTTGAAATCGCCGGCTAGAATATGCGCGCGCGAGTCGGGGCGAAAAAGAGAGCGGAGTGATGCAATCATTCGCTCACCGGCGGCCCTCACTGCGCGAGTGGCACCGGGTGTGCGGTAGACAGCTATAACGCGGAGAGGTTGCTGAAGCTGGAGACTGGCAGAGGGTAGAATATCAAGGCATACAATCTCACACAGATCATCAATATGCACGCACTCGACTAGGACACACGAGAGACCAGAGGACACCAAGACTAGTACTCCGCCTGCATGAGACAAACGATCGCACCTATACACACTAAACTGGCCACCGAATCGCATAAAATCAGAACTATCGTGCACATCCAACCACGACTCAGTCACGATACACACATGAGGCGAGTGAGAGGATATAAAGTGCGCGATGTCATAATACTTGTTCCGAACAGAGCGAGAATTCAAAACCACAAGTTTCAAAGAGGAAAGTGAGTGATTAGTATCAGAGAGCACCGGATCAGTCAAAGAATCGGAAAGTCTATGCGTACCCGCATCTCGCAAATACACGTCACCAATCGATACCTGGGGAGGGGCGGGGTCAAGCGAGTGCGGCTGGCACGAGTCCTAGGCGACGATGTGGGGCACGGGGGCGGTATCGGGCGGGGAGTGCAGCTCGCTCATCGACACGTCTGCTGCCAGCTCCTCCGCGTTCTCGGCCTCCTGCGATTGCTGGCTCGTCCCGGCTGCCGGCGACACTGCAATGGGGGTGGCAGCGATGATCTTCTTTCCACTCTTGCGAGTGGATCTGCGAGGGGCGGCGCGCCGCGCGGCGGGGATCTTGGCGAAAGTGACAGTGGCGGGCTTGGGCTTGGCCTGTGCCTGCTTGCGCTTCTTCTGCTGCGGCGGCTCGGGCGAACCGCCCTGGGTGGCAAGCGCGGGGGCAGAGAGAGAGATCGCCGCGGGGTCATTGACAAAAGCGCGCGGGTGCGAGAGCGTTACCAGTCTACAATCGCGCACCACCTTGCACACCATGCCTTGCTTGATGTTGTACTCGTGCGCCTCCGCACGGAGTCTCCTCTCCTGGTTGAGTTCTTCAGTTGTCAGGTCTCGGCGGATGAAGGCGAACACCTCGGTCTCCAGAGTAGAGTACCGGGCACGGCGGACCGAGGAGATGAACGAATCACGTGTGTCCTGCGAGGGGAACTGCACCTTCAGGATACGGTGGTAGTTCGGCTTGCCCTCGGGCTTCTTGTCGGGGTGGCGGCGGGCGGAGATCTGACCGGCGTTGAACAGATCGCGTATCTCACTGGATCCAATGGCCTCGACCAGCTTCTTCAAGAACTCCTTGTCGTCAGCTGCAGCGGCGACAGGATCGGAGAGCTCGGGGCGTCCAACAACGACGGCCCTGGTAGCCTTGTCGGCGATGAGATCCTTGTTGGTGACACACACCTTGACGATGTCGGCAAAGGTGGGCAAGGCGGCGCAAGACTGAGTCTGTTTCTTCTCAAGGCCCTCAATTAGCTGACCCAGACGGATAACAGTTTCATTGAGGGCACGCACGCTCACACTATTATCGCTGACTACGCGTTGAATCATATCGATTTGTGCCTGCTGCGACTGGATCATGATGCGCACCCAGGGCGGGGTGTCTTCAGGGAAGGTGATTCCGAGGGGATTTGGAGGGGACACAGGCGTCATCTTACTCACAAATGCAGCACTTTTTATAATTTATAGGAAAAGTGCTAAACCTACGGCACAGAAGTGGTCGTTGATCCGTCCGGCTGGCAATTGGTGGGAGCGCGATGAGCCGACAGAAAGAAATATTGAGAACCGACCACTCTCGGCGGGCAAAGCGGGCCGACTCTCACGAATCACATCATACTCTCACGAATCACACCACAAAACGTTCAGCCCACATTCGTCCTTCATAGTTGCTCCGTTTAAAAAAAATTAGCCCGGATATCTTACTTATTTTGGAAGAGGTCATGGTGCTAGGTGGGCTACCTGGCAGTTCGCAAAGCGATTGTGTCGTTGACAACCTTTTGGGTATCTTTTGGGCAACCCAGCTTTATTTACTTTTCCACTCGTTCCCACTCCACTCCCTTGCAGACAGCTGTTCGAGACGACTGAGGCGACAGTCGTGTACAACTTCTTCGCGGGTATCTTCGTACTGTTGCTGCTCCGAGCAACGGTCGACGATGTGTTCAACCACGGAATGTAAGTGGTTGAAATGATGGCTTTCCAAATTGCGCTGCTTGCGCGCGACCGGTGCAAAATCGCCTTTGCGCACGAATGGTGCGGGGTTTTGTAGACATGGCGGGAACTTTATTAGTGAAGGACACGATACATCAATTTACAAATTCCTACTTAACTTTCTCTTCCTGAGCCATGGGAATAGTGTGCTAGGCTAGGGAACTAGGGACGTATAATTAACGGAAGGATTGAGATTGAGAACAAAAACCGCGAAGTCGATTCAAGTACGTTTCACTCCTCTGTTATGTGTAATGGCAAATCAACCATAAGTAATGTGGAGTATGAGGCGAAAACTTTTAATACGTTAGAACAAGGTTAACAAAGCAGATCAAAACTCACATACAGTTTGTATTTTTTTTTATCACACATGGCGATTAACCGGACATATGAAAACGTTGGCATGAAAACCAATAACGCTTGAACAAGTTAAATGGCACGTGAATTCATGACGTATACTGTACTCATATCCATATTATGAGAAAACAAAATAAAACTAAGGAATCTAACTGAAAAGAAACTAAATAAGAAATCACTTTCAACCCGGTCTACCGCACATATACTATTATTCATATGGTGACGGTTAATGGAATTTTGACATTAAAAAATCAATACACTGGGAAAAAAGTCAGGTCACAACTCCACCTTGCAGTCCCCTCTACCACACGTGGCTGATCTGGTGGAACTTTCGCAGCCTGCCAATGACTATGGTCGTCTGGTCTCTCATGGCATCCAGCACTCTTCTCCCATACGCTGTCATGAAGCTGTGGGCGCACGTGCCCAGTAAGGTGTATACTTATAATATATTATATATTATTTATTTACTATTCAAAATATACTATTTACACAATATATATACACAATTTACACAATTCACCAATATACTTACACATACTTATGTACTAGTTTGTATATCTACTTGCGATTCGTTGGTATTACAAACATCTTTTTTCGAAACTTGAAACTAATATTGGTTGACGTTATTGCGCCTTTAAAATGAGAATGGAAAACGTACCCCGATATATTGCAGACAGTGTCGGCTGCGAACCAATCTCACATGATCGCTGGCTATTTGCTGTATCTGACTGCCTTCTTCCACGGAGCTCTCTCCTTCCTCTTCCGATGGGAACTCAACTGCGCATGCTCATTCATCATCACTTGCGAGTCGGTGGGTTGATAGCATAGCATTTATTGATTTATTGATATATTATCTATTTGTTTTATAATTTATTGCATTTAATTCACTGTCATTACACATACTCACATACAGTACAACAGAAGTCAATCAATAATCAATCATTTATCCAGAATCGCTATATCCCGACTGTACAACAAGTGCATACGGCACACCACAAGGGCTAAGCGCTGGGAGAAACACAGTTTAGCAACGGGGATGGTAGGGTCGAAGGTCGAAAGTCGATATTTGATCGATAATTAGTCGATATTCATTCGATTTCCTTTCCATAATCCATTAGAATTAGATACCATTATAGACGACAGTGAAGCTCCGAGTGTTCCTTTCTTTCCATTATAATCCACGAATAGTAACTCCACGGGCTGGGTTGACTGCGTTCTCAATGAGCTATTCCCCGCCTTGCTCAAGGGTACTGGGGGAAGATCATTTCGACCCGACCGCGCGATGCGAGAGAGGAAGAAATAATAACAGAAGTCGAAACGGGTAATTGTGCTATCATTTTGCTATTAATTCAGTACATAAAAAATCAATTGATAATTGATAGCGGTTGGATACCGGTCGGACGGTGGTGTGCTTTCTAAACAATCTAAACCGGTCGTCTTTCAGACCCGCCTGGCTATGAAGGTGCACTCTTTCATTCGCGAGAACACTCCCCGAGCCGTAGCCATGAAGCTGCAGGGAAAGACCATTGAGGTAAATTTCAAGTCTTTGAATCTGAAATCTGATCACACCTGATACCTCATTAGTTCGGGATTAGTGTCTCAATCAAGTTTTTTTTTTATTGCGCACGGAGCATTATATAAAACGAAATGTTATTGGTAATGTATTATGTATGGTTCAGAATTGAGATGCGAGGCCAGACAAGAACAATTGCTATTTGAAACGGAACATGCAGATATTGGCTGAATGTGAAACGTATTTGAATAATAGATCAATTCTTGGATGCTAATTATGTTCTGTGCATAAAAACCATGAATGAAAAAAAACTATCACGACAAAAATGAAGGCAACAGGTAGCCCTATTCCACAGTGTTGTGATGAACCTTGAAACTTAGCCCTACTTCATAGTGTAGTGATTTTCCGGACGAATCTCTGGGAAAAAGAGGTATTGGATTTCGTGCAGCACATGTGATTTTGTGGCGTTCCTGAAACGTATGACGTAATTGGTCTGAATTGATACATTCTTACTACTGTAGCCCTATTCCACAGTGTTGTGATGAACCTTGAAACTTAGCCCTACTTCATAGTGTAGTGTTTTACCGGACGAATCTCTGTCTTTTTTGCAGACCTCGTCTCCGTCCGATTTCCCCACTGTTCAACAGTTCGCATACTACCTATTCTGTCCCTCGTTCATCTATCGAGATGAGTATCCGCGGTGAGTCAATACGTTTCAGAATGTCTACTTACCAACGACAAAGAACATTTTCGCAATCAATCCATACGTCACATATCACTCGAAAAAAAACAAAAACAAAAACAAATACGAACTATTTGTAACAAACTATTTTCGGTCATTCACTCCGTGATAGATTTTGTGTGAATCCCAGATGTAGAACCTCAATGTAGTAAGACGTTTGTCTGTCTTTTAATCCATCAGCTAAATAGGAAGAACAGTTTCTATTCACCTTCTGATGTTACGGACACTGATTACCTATCAGCTAGGTTTTCAATCTGTACTACCTCATGTCCCTCATCCTAAATGCAGCACGGTCTCCACGAACTGGCGTCGTGCCTTAATTCTAAGTACTCATTCTGAGTACCTAATATCTTGATTTTAAGTACTTATTATGTTTTTAAAGTACTTAAGTACCCTAAGAACAGTTTTTAAGTACTTAAGTACCCTAATAATAAGAATTTTAAGTACTTAAGTACCCTAAAAAGAGTCCCTAGTCATGATCTCCTTCCAGCACCGCCTCGACGGACTGGCGTCGTGCCTCGTTCCACATGCTGCACTGCTTCGCCCTTATCGAATACGTCAACCTCGTATTCACCCAGTTCGTCCAGCCATGGCTCGCCGCCGTCGACTACGCACGACAGGACACCGTCAGTGAGTGCGGAAGGGGGCGGGGCGAGAGGGGGCGGGACTAGAAGGGATTGTGATTTCGAATTCAAACGTTCAAATTGTATTCGAAATCGTTATCGGCATCATTTAAACGTATTTATAGGTAGCAAAATTCATTATTTATTTATTTATGGGCGGAGTTTGAGTGGGCGGAGTCTGATCGTTCTTCCAGCCTCTGTCCTCGCCCTGTTCCCGGCTGTCTTTGCTGGTATGATGTGTCTACTCTGTCTCTTCTATGGTCTCCTGCATTCCTGGCTCAACGCTTTCTCCGAGGTGAGTCGATCAGCTGATTATCAACTGATCATGATCATCATGATCACCTGATCACCTAATTCGCATATTCAGGTGATGCGATTCGCCGACCGTCAGTTCTACGCCAACTGGTGGAACGCGCAAAACATGGCCGAGTACTATCGGTGAGACGTTTTTTTCTGAAGTTGCTACGTTCAACATGACGTATGAATGTGGACACGTCGAGCACAGTTAATCGGAATTTATAATTTCTTCAAGTTGTTTTCCACATTTTTTTCAAGAGATAACAGAGAAAAACCTGACATGAGCTTTCACATAGTTTGCCTGCGCTTCACGCGTTTCACATAAACAATCGGATCGATTGAGGGCCAATAACTCGTCGGAAGAATTTCACAAAATTGAAACGAAAGTATGTCAAATTTTTCTCGAAGATTCACATGGAGAAGCCGTTTGCAAAATGGTCGAATTTTTTTTGAACATCTCGCAATCGGCTAGAGGAAAATGGCTGAAAGGCTTGAAAGAAGAGAAAGCAAAAAGAGCATGAAAGCTTGAAAGCAAAAAGCTTAAATTCAATTTTCCAGCAACTGGAATCTGGTTGTGCACGACTGGCTATATGCCTACGTGTACAGGGACGTCGCGCTGGTTAGTCGAAATTTTTTTCTTTCAAATAATTTTTACTGAATACTCCTTCCCTTCCTTTGTTTTTTGTTCATTTACTTCAAGATTTTAGTTTGATTTGAAACTGTTAGTGAATTTCTCATAGGTTTACGTTTCACGTGTGTCATACAAGTTATTTGTCCACATAGGTCAATAATCAACTCACAGCTTAGAGTTTAAAACAAACTAGTGATTGGAGCGCCTTTTACATACGTTTTATTTGTGTTATTTAATAGACGATATCAATGAAAAACAATAGAAGAAGATTGTTCGACGTGGACACCACCTGACACCTGATATTATATATCCCATATTCTTATTTTTACCCTATTTACATTTCGTACCTATTTACCAATCACCCAACCTATCTGTATGCCACTTGTAGTACGTACCTTGCATTCCAGTTGCAGAGCTGTGTTTGATCGGTTCACGTAAAGTCAACAATAATGACATCATAAATAGCGTTCAGTCTCTTCGAAACTCCCTTCGACACACGACCACACAGCTTGTTTCGAGGGCGTTTTGAAGGGGTTGTTTCGAAGAGACTGAACACACCCATAGTTTTATGCGAGTCAGCTCTCGGCAATAGCGCGCAAAACAAGAGAGGCAGACGGTTATGGATGGTACCGTATTTCGAACTGCAAACGAGATAGATCGGAAACTATCGCCTTGGCGCAGGCTATATAGTTTTCGAGAAGACTAATCGCGACGCGACTAATCTCTTGTCAGCTGCTGGGCGGCCGGCGCGGCCTGCGCTACTCGCAGATGGCGGTGTTCTTCCTGTCGGCGGCGTTTCACGAGTACTGGTTCGGAATAGCGTTCCGAGTATTCTACCCGGTCATGTTCATGCTGTACTTTGTGTTCGGAGGTGAGCAGGCAGCTCTCTCTCCCTTTCTCTCTCCTCTCTCTCTCCATTCTCCACTCTCTCTCTAACGCTCTCCCCCCCTCTCTCTCTCTTTAGTTCTCTCCTCTCTCTCTCTCTCCACTCTTCTCTCTCTCTCTCTCTCTCTCTCTCTCTCTGCCTCTCTACTCCCTCCCTCCAGGCATCTTCTTCTCCGTCTCCCGTCTCATCAAGAACCGACTCGTCTGGAACACTGCGCTCTGGTTCAACCTCCTCATCGGAACAGGTACTGTACCCACAGTATCCCCCACACTTACCGTACTCCTAGGCATGTTCGTGGCGTTCTACGGTCAGGAGTGGTACGCTAGGCGACGGTGCGAGCCGTATTCGTCTGCCATCGTAGACGCGCTGCTACCCCGTCACTGGTTGTGCGGGAATGATATGGCAGTTGTCTGATGGGAGGCGAAGACCCAAGCAGGAGGAGTGTGCAATCTCACAACACGTCTTTCACGTAATAAACGCATTTCCATTGTGTCGCTTGATATATGTATGTTTCAGTGAGGGTGTATCAGGAGAATGGTTTCATTGAAAGATACCTAATTACTTGTGTGAAAAACAAAACAATATGATAACGTGGTTGCTTTTCTATCCAGCTCAGAGACTGAGCATTGGACGCAGCAATTAATATTGACTAGACAAATTCATTTTCTCCATGCTGATTTTCCATAAAGTGTTGAAGAGTGTGCTAAACCACGTCAAGAACAAAACGCATGTGAAACGTTTTCAAACATTTTTTAATCGATTTTGGGCATTTGTGAAAACAACACTCGATTCACGAACACTCACACACGCTCCGCACACTAGATTTCTCGAAATGAAACTTCTGGTTCTAATAATTCCAATAACATTTCGTCTTTGAGATCAACGGCTGATTAAACGGTCTCGAAGCAGTGAAACGTGTAGTCCTCTGATTTCCCGGACGTTTGAATTGTGACTCACTGTAATAACATGCGTAAGGCTACCCCTTTCTGTCTATCTGTCTCTCTCTCTCTCAACAGACAGTCACTCATTGTTTAGCTTATCTCAACGCGGCACCCCCTTGGCACTGCGCAAACACTGAAGTTGAGGAGAGAGAGGGTTTATAATACCGGTGCTAAGTTGCTCGCAAGTTCCTCGAAATTGTACTCGGGCCACTTCGTTTCAAAAGTATTATTCACGTCGCGTTTCCCGGCGTTGTCTGATTTTTATGAGAGCTACAGGATTCATCTGATTTTCATTTTGTATTACAGTACTTTCCCGGATGTTATTGCTTGCCGTCGTTCTGTCCATTCTCCCGGTTTCATCCGCGTTCCGGCAACAGTCAGTGGGCGTGAAAGTGAGTCACAAAAGAAGCATACTGAGGCCTTGCCAGCTCTTCTATACACAGCGACACTTATAAACGCATGCGAGAATAGTAAATAGTGAGTGATTTTCAGTGGAACGTAAAGTGAGATACTTGCAATTCAGACTAGTAAGTGAACTCGTTGCAGGGTCGTCTGATGTGCGGCAGTCAACCGCTGCCCAACGCGACTATCAAGCTGTGGGACAAGAACACGTTCGGTGAGAAGATATAGCGTCCACACTAATCACATAAATTGATTGAAAAAATTGGTGCCGTGCAAAAACCAAGTGTTCATATTAAAAAGGAAATTAGTCTCAGTATATTATTATATTAATTCAGAAAACCTATTGTTCAGGCGCTGACGACCAACTTGCTTCCGCCAAGTCGGATAAGAACGGCGATTTCATCATTGAGGGGGGCATTGGTGAGCAGAGTGGTAGAGTGCCTAAATCGTTATACTGTGTTTGCAAAAATACTTATTGACTTGCATTTGAGTGTACCAAAGCATTGATGCCACAATCTGATTGATCAACTCTGATCAAATTCATGAAATCAAATCAAATCAATCAACAATTTCTTGAGAATATGATTTCAGGCAGCATTCTTCCTCTCGATGTCCACTTCAAGGTCTACCATGACTGCGAGGACGGCATCAAGGTATGCTGATCAATCAATAAATCAAGAAATCAATAATGTTTTTCTAGCCCTGCCAGCGTCGCGTCAATCTCAAGGTGCCCTCTTCCTACGTGACCAGGACATCCTCGGTGGGTTTGATGAAGAAATTTGATATACAAGAAAAGACAACAGTCGAAAAGTACATCTTCTGTGAGTGAAGCCGTCTTCATCAGCCCTTCAGCGGTAGCATGGTACAAAAACAGCGAGCATACGTGAAGTGTTGTTACACGTTACGTTGTGTTATAGAACACGTAGCGCTGCACAAAACTGCACAACGTGTGAAATGTCACGGAGTGCATACAATATTATTATATAGTATTTAGTGACATTTCCAGGTGCAACAGTACTTCGACGCCGGCCAGTTGAACATGGCGTTCAAGTATCCTGACGAGGAGAGGAGCTGCATCAACTAGTGTGCTACATATGTACATACCATCACAACATGTCTCTGTACGATGAAGATTGTCTCACAGTTTTCACCGAGTTTATGTCGATTCATGTTTCAAAAACGTATCCCGAAGTTCTTCCGACGAGGAGTGCTGCTGTGGCAACTAGTGTGACACAACTACAACGTTTCTCTGTACAAAAAACGTATTTCCATGTTTGTTAGTGCAATCTTCGGTCCTCCTCCGTGTCATCAATGTCTTCCTTGTATTTTGTAGTACATTTTATTTGGACAGATCGGTAAAAAACAGGGAAAAACAAAAAGCTCTTTGGAATGTAATCGTGGAACACATTTTTAAAAGCCAGCAATAAACATCGAACAAGCCTACAGCACTTCTTCACATGCACTCATAGCATGGTGGGATATCCGTACAACCGGCACAAGAAGACAGGCAGGTGTTTGGGGCAGTCGGACGGTCGGGGCGAGGCGGTCGAAGCAGACCCGCCGACGGGATACGCGCGTGCGGCAAATGCCTGCAATACAGTAATACAGATGGATTGGAACGAGCCCATCAAATGTCTACCCTCAACAAATCGCAGCCGCAGCCGCTCTACTCCTTTTATGGTTGAATTGAGGCAACCAGAGTATGGGTAAAAGGTAAAGCCAATTACTTATCCCTACTTAGAGTGGCATTTGGCAATTGATTGTGAATATGGAATATGGTGTAAAAGTCTATCCCACGCTATGACTCAAGAGACTTGTGAGTACTCTGCGCGGTTCGCAGGAAGACTATGGCACTACACCATAGACTAAAGATTGCCCAACGACAGTGCCATTCGACGGAAAACCATCTTATTGTACGTGTCATCATCGAATTTGCGATTTACAATAAACGTGTGATTGATTTGATTGATCGAAAACGGTAAGGCTCTCGATCTCCCACTTTCTCTCCCCCCCCCCTCTCTCTCTTCCAGACTTCCTGTCACCTCACCCTGAGCTTTTCTTCGAACTTCTTCGCGATCTCGTTCTGTCCGTCTGCTGAGAGAATCGGCGGACCGACTGCGAACTGCGCCACTTCCTCGGTCTTCGAGAGAGGGCGGGGAGTGGTGGTGACAGGTGGGAGAGGACGGAAGTCTGGGGGAGAGAGAGTGAGGAGAGAGAGAGTGAGGAGAGAGAGAGAGAGAGAGAGAGAGAGAGATATTGCCTCACAGTAAGGCGCGTAGCCGGGTGGCCAGTGCGGCGCGGCTCGGGCGAGCGCAGAGAGGAGGAGCAGAAGAAGGAGCGACCGCATCGCGCCACCGGGACCGGGAGAAATGAAGTGGGAAAAGGTAAAGAGGAACGTGTGGCATCAACGAGATCCATTACATAGTGGGTCATCCCGTTTTGGCGATAGGCAAGCTGGGAATTCTTTTATTATGCACAAGCGCATACATGATTAGTCGAACGGTTGCTATCTAGTTCATTGAGCGCTATCTAAACCGGTGAATCGGTGTCATTTCTGAAAAGAATTCATGTAAATGATATGCAAAAAAAATTACTGAGAGAGAGAGAGAGAGAGAGTAGAAGATCGAAGTTTCACATCCCGATTATTTCTGATTCTACATCTACGGACAGATCAAAGTGAAAGAGGTTTGGTTGCGCACAGGATACCGCAAGCAAAACAACGCAAGCTGATCTTTAATTGCCGCGCATTTCGACTATCGATAGATATCAAATATCTATCGATTATAAACATCAACGTTGATTCAATGTTGGTTCGTATGAGTATTGTCCGCGAGGCGAATACCCAAATGGGAATGAATGCAAGAGCCCGATTGGTGTACCTGCAATCATCGCAAAACGTTAACGATTTTATGTTCTCATGAGTAATTTACTTTACTACGAGTAATTATCGTGTTACAGATGACGTATAAACATTCAAACAACTTTGTTTGAAGAATGCCCGCAATTTTCGTTGACAAATGCTTTGCAGTTGGAATTTTCTTGACTAGAAATGTCAGAGTGTACCAACTCCGAGCGGCTGTTCCCAAAAAAAGGTGTCTTTCGATTTTTGATTTTAATTAGCAATGTCAGAGATATTTTCCAAGTTTGTCATATGAGTCATACTGTATTTCAATATGAAGTATAATATAACACTATTACAATATTGTTTAGTTTGTTTCAATATCTTCATGCGTTTTCGAAAAAAGCGCGCCTAAAGCGCGTCGTTTGGTGCGCGCGCGGCACAGAAATCAGACAGAGAGAGGTTCAGAGAGGTTAGGCTTCGCCCACTTTTTGGCTTACAGAATATAGTTTTTGTATGATGATGTGCGACTCGGCAAAACGCAGTCTTTCGGGAATAGCACTACTAGATGTAACTTTTCGCGACGAATTCAACGGTGTGCGTCGTTTGAGACTGCGTGATGCCGGAAAAATTGTGCCATCTAACCCCCGCCCCGTCGGCAACCCTATTTTAATAGCTGAAAACAACCGTAATAATCTGTTTAAAATAATGTTGCTTTCATTTGGACTGGGCAAACTTTGGTTAAATTTTCAAAAAAAAATATGTGAAAAATTTGAAAAAAATTTCGGTCTCGTTACTATAATTTTTTATCATTGAAATTATACAGAAATGTTCAATTATAAACTTGTTTCTAATCATGTAAGGAGTAAAATGATATTTTCAGATCGAGTTCTCAACCAAATTTGGAGTACCGTATACCATATCTGGTACCAAAAGGTTTTTTGGACTTAGCCACTGCGCAGGATGTGTTCAGAATGTTTGAAAACCTTAGGAAAATAAAAGCCTTAGAGCCCTTAGAAAAAAAATCAGAGTTCTACCATTTGACTCCGCTAGTGGTCACTTCTTCGGTAGTATAGTGGTTAGTATCCGCGTCTGTCACATGCGAGACCCGGGTTCAATTCCCGGACGAAGATAATATTTTGCATACTGTATCATCCTCTTTTCAAACACGTTTGTTTTGTTTCCTGCCACCTACTATATTGGCAATGCTACCCACCAAATCTCTTCTCATCTGCTACTTGTTTTTTTTCCCCGCGGGGAAGGGCCGATTCTGGAAAAGGTGCAGTTCCAGTCCGACCCGTGGCCAGAAAGCAGCAAGATGCTTACATCTAGCCGGTATTCAAAAATAAAGTAAACTCACTGCAATCAATCGATTGCGTATAGGAGCTTAACCCTATAAGAACAGAGTAAGAGGGGTTTGCTTGATGGAGGAGAGAGGAGACATCAAGGAAGGAGGGTATGGACACGCACCATTCATTGCTGAACCATGGACACACAACACACACAGAGTCAATTAGGGGGAAAGTGACATTCCATCTAGGGCCGAAACAGGGATTTACTCAGAGGTCGTTGTTTTCGACTTGTTGTATACCCCCACCCCCTTCGGTCGTCTTTTACCAGCCATTGGTGTGCTTACCGCGGTTTGTAGAGCCACACATCACCGATTTTTGACACCAGAGTCAGCCACTACTTTCGGTATCTCTCACTTATTTTCTGCATACATTTCTGACTTTCTTTTATCTCTCAGAACACGTCTTCTGTAGCATACGATAATTTATCCCCCTTGCATACTAATATTTACTATGGTGTCTGTCTGTCCTTCTTTCCGGAAGGTTATCTTTCTTCAAAATCAGTATTATCACTTCACTTCTTCTAAAAAGTTTCTTCAAAACCCCAGTACGCAAAATTCCAAATATCTCGTCAATAGCGATCTTCTAATCATAGTTATCACCTAATCTCTTAACTATGGAGAAAAATTTCAAATTACTTCAATTAGAACCAAATTTGGAGAGTAGGTGAATCGACCTAGAAAAAGTCGATAGCCGCGAAACCAGCTGCCTGTGACCTCATCTTCATGCCCAAATAAGCGAATGTACCCAAAATGCACCCAAAATTCATGATCTTAGATTTCTCTGAAAATTGAACAGAAGAAAGATTACGTATATTAGATTATAGAAACTGGTTTCCTTTTTTGAAAAGTCACCAAATATGGCGAAGATGATCGACTTTTCGTACAGACGAGATAGAGGGTCCAATTTGTAAACTTAAGCTTTTATGGGCAAAAAAGCCCTTCTGTCAAAGTTTCAGATCGATCGGACTTTGTCTTCATACAGTATTAGACATTTTCTGAGCGCGCGTTACTTGCTGGGGTCGCGCCCACCGGATTGCTCGCTACCAGCCGCCAGGTCAACCGATCGATATCGAATAGTTGGCATTCGCAATCACTGACCCATATCCACTCAGTTGTGTCTTTTTTGATAGGAATATGTCTAAATATAACAAGAATGAATTGAGTCCGTGGAAAAAGACAAAATTTCTATCTTCAACGAATAACTTTGACAAAACGAAACGTTGAAAGTTGAAAGTTAAGTAAAATGTTTCGAGACGTTGATAGATAGTGCTTTCTAACGATCAAATCAACCTCAAACTGTTTCAAACTCCTTCACACGTGCGCACAACGTGTTAGGGCGCGCCAGCCGGCTTCTTTTCTCGAAGTCATTGTAGACGTAATATAGAACTGTGTACTGTATTTTTTTCAGTTGAAAGTAAGTTTTGAGTTTATTACCTGTAATCTTCTACATATTCAGCCTAAAATTCCGCTTTTCGTTGCAGTACAGTGTCGAGTGAAAGTGAGGTGAGGTGAAAATCGAGTTCACCTTACATGTCATTTGGCAAGCACAGGCGATCAAATCATCTTTTCAGAACCTGAGAGAGTAGACTGTAGGGAAAAAGGACAGTAGATAAGAGATTAGTACTTTCTGTTTATAAAAGTTTTTACATAATTGTCTCTCGAAAGTCGCATTGACTCTGCAGACGTGAGAGTAGAAGAGTAGACAGAAAGTGCCATAGTACTGTCTCTAGAAAATTGTTGTCACCGATGCAGATTATTATTATTTCTTTCTCTCTCGCATCGCGCGGTCGGGTCGAAATGATCTTCCCCCAGTACCCTTGAGCAAGGCGGGGAAAAGCTCATTGAGAACGCAGTCAACCCAGCCCGTGGAGTTACTATTCGTGGATTATAATGGAAGGAAAAGAAGACCCGGAGCTCCACCATCGTCTATAATGGTATCTAATTCTAATGGATTTTGGAAAGGAAATCGAATGATTATCGCCTGATTATCGATCTAATATCGACTTTCGATCTTCGACCCTACCATCCCCGTTGCTAAACTGTGTTTCTCCCAGCGCTTAGCCCTTGTGGTGTACCGTATGCACTTTGTTGTATAGTCAGGATATAGCGATTCTGGATAAATTATTGATTGATTGATTGATTGATGCAGAGACGTGAGAATAGACAAGAGAAAGACACACACAGAGAGAGAGAGAGAGAGAGAGAGAGAGAGAGAGAGAGAGAGAGAGAGAGGGAGGGAGAGGGAGAGAAAGGAGGGAGGAGAAGAAGGGAAGAGAGAGAGTAGGCATAACTGTCTCTCGAAAGTCGCAGTGACTGCTTCAGACGTGAGAGTAGAAGAGTAGACAGAAGGTGTCATAGTACTGTCTCTAGAAAATTGTTGTCACCGATGCAGAGACGTGAGAATAGACAAGAGAAAGACACACACAGAGAGAGAGAGAGAGAGAGAGAGAGAGGGGGGAGGGAGAGGGAGAGAAAGGAGGGAGGAGAAGAAGGGAAGAGAGAGAGTAGGCATAACTGTCTCTCGAAAGTCGCAGTGACTGCTTCAGACGTGAGAGTAGAAGAGTAGACAGAAGGTGTCATAGTACTGTCTCTAGAAAATTGTTGTCACCGATGCAGAGACGTGAGAATAGACAAGAGAAAGACACAGAGAGAGAGAGAGAGAGAGAGAGAGAGAGAGAGAGAGAGGGGGAGGAGGGAGAGGGAGAGAAAGGATGGAGGAGAAGAAGGGAAGAGAGAGAGTAGGCATAACTGTCTCTCGAAAGTCGCAGTGACTGCTTCAGACGTGAGAGTAGAAGAGTAGACAGAAGGTGCCATAGTACTGTCTCTAGAAAATATGTTGTCACGGATGCGGATACGTGAAAGTATACATAAGAAAGAATAGGAGAAAGAGAGAGAGAGAGAGAGAGAGAGAGAGAGAGAGAGAGAGAGAGAGGAGGGAGGAGAAGGAGGGAAGAGAGGGAGTAGGCATAACTGTCTCTCGAAAGTCGCAGTGACTGCTGCAGACGTGAGAATAGAAGAGTAGACAGAAGGTGTCATAGTACTGTCTCTAGAAAAATGTTGTCACGGATGCGGATACGTGAAAGTATACATAAGAAAGAATAGGAGAAAGAGAGAGAGAGAGAGAGAGAGAGAGAGAGAGAGAGAGGAGGGAGGAGAAGGAGGGAAGAGAGGGAGTAGGCATAACTGTCTCTCGAAAGTTCGTTGAAGATAGAAATTTTCATATTTTTTTTTTGTTTCAAACTCCTTCACACGTGCGCACAACGTGTTAGGGCGCGCCAGCCGGCTTCTTTTCTCGAAGTCATTGTAGACGTAATATAGAACTGTGTACTGTATTTTTTTCAGTTGAAAGTAAGTTTTGAGTTTATTACCTGTAATCTTCTACATATTCAGCCTAAAATTCCGCTTTTCGTTGCAGTACAGTGTCGAGTGAAAGTGAGGTGAGGTGAAAATCGAGTTCACCTTACATGTCATTTGGCAAGCACAGGCGATCAAATCATCTTTTCAGAACCTGAGAGAGTAGACTGTAGGGAAAAAGGACAGTAGATAAGAGATTAGTACTTTCTGTTTATAAAAGTTTTTACATAATTGTCTCTCGAAAGTCGCATTGACTCTGCAGACGTGAGAGTAGAAGAGTAGACAGAAAGTGCCATAGTACTGTCTCTAGAAAATTGTTGTCACCGATGCAGATTATTATTATTTCTTTCTCTCTCGCATCGCGCGGTCGGGTCGAAATGATCTTCCCCCAGTACCCTTGAGCAAGGCGGGGAAAAGCTCATTGAGAACGCAGTCAACCCAGCCCGTGGAGTTACTATTCGTGGATTATAATGGAAGGAAAAGAAGACCCGGAGCTCCACCATCGTCTATAATGGTATCTAATTCTAATGGATTTTGGAAAGGAAATCGAATGATTATCGCCTGATTATCGATCTAATATCGACTTTCGATCTTCGACCCTACCATCCCCGTTGCTAAACTGTGTTTCTCCCAGCGCTTAGCCCTTGTGGTGTACCGTATGCACTTTGTTGTATAGTCAGGATATAGCGATTCTGGATAAATTATTGATTGATTGATTGATTGATGCAGAGACGTGAGAATAGACAAGAGAAAGACACACACAGAGAGAGAGAGAGAGAGAGAGAGAGAGAGAGAGAGAGAGAGAGAGAGAGGGAGGGAGAGGGAGAGAAAGGAGGGAGGAGAAGAAGGGAAGAGAGAGAGTAGGCATAACTGTCTCTCGAAAGTCGCAGTGACTGCTTCAGACGTGAGAGTAGAAGAGTAGACAGAAGGTGTCATAGTACTGTCTCTAGAAAATTGTTGTCACCGATGCAGAGACGTGAGAATAGACAAGAGAAAGACACACACAGAGAGAGAGAGAGAGAGAGAGAGAGAGGGGGGAGGGAGAGGGAGAGAAAGGAGGGAGGAGAAGAAGGGAAGAGAGAGAGTAGGCATAACTGTCTCTCGAAAGTCGCAGTGACTGCTTCAGACGTGAGAGTAGAAGAGTAGACAGAAGGTGTCATAGTACTGTCTCTAGAAAATTGTTGTCACCGATGCAGAGACGTGAGAATAGACAAGAGAAAGACACAGAGAGAGAGAGAGAGAGAGAGAGAGAGAGAGAGAGGGGAGGGGAGGGAGAGGGAGAGAAAGGATGGAGGAGAAGAAGGGAAGAGAGAGAGTAGGCATAACTGTCTCTCGAAAGTCGCAGTGACTGCTTCAGACGTGAGAGTAGAAGAGTAGACAGAAGGTGCCATAGTACTGTCTCTAGAAAATATGTTGTCACGGATGCGGATACGTGAAAGTATACATAAGAAAGAATAGGAGAAAGAGAGAGAGAGAGAGAGAGAGAGAGAGAGAGAGAGAGAGAGAGAGGAGGGAGGAGAAGGAGGGAAGAGAGGGAGTAGGCATAACTGTCTCTCGAAAGTCGCAGTGACTGCTGCAGACGTGAGAATAGAAGAGTAGACAGAAGGTGTCATAGTACTGTCTCTAGAAAAATGTTGTCACGGATGCGGATACGTGAAAGTATACATAAGAAAGAATAGGAGAAAGAGAGAGAGAGAGAGAGAGAGAGAGAGAGAGAGAGAGGAGGGAGGAGAAGGAGGGAAGAGAGGGAGTAGGCATAACTGTCTCTCGAAAGTTCGTTGAAGATAGAAATTTTCATATTTTTTTTTTGTTTCAAACTCCTTCACACGTGCGCACAACGTGTTAGGGCGCGCCAGCCGGCTTCTTTTCTCGAAGTCATTGTAGACGTAATATAGAACTGTGTACTGTATTTTTTTCAGTTGAAAGTAAGTTTTGAGTTTATTACCTGTAATCTTCTACATATTCAGCCTAAAATTCCGCTTTTCGTTGCAGTACAGTGTCGAGTGAAAGTGAGGTGAGGTGAAAATCGAGTTCACCTTACATGTCATTTGGCAAGCACAGGCGATCAAATCATCTTTTCAGAACCTGAGAGAGTAGACTGTAGGGAAAAAGGACAGTAGATAAGAGATTAGTACTTTCTGTTTATAAAAGTTTTTACATAATTGTCTCTCGAAAGTCGCATTGACTCTGCAGACGTGAGAGTAGAAGAGTAGACAGAAAGTGCCATAGTACTGTCTCTAGAAAATTGTTGTCACCGATGCAGATTATTATTATTTCTTTCTCTCTCGCATCGCGCGGTCGGGTCGAAATGATCTTCCCCCAGTACCCTTGAGCAAGGCGGGGAAAAGCTCATTGAGAACGCAGTCAACCCAGCCCGTGGAGTTACTATTCGTGGATTATAATGGAAGGAAAAGAAGACCCGGAGCTCCACCATCGTCTATAATGGTATCTAATTCTAATGGATTTTGGAAAGGAAATCGAATGATTATCGCCTGATTATCGATCTAATATCGACTTTCGATCTTCGACCCTACCATCCCCGTTGCTAAACTGTGTTTCTCCCAGCGCTTAGCCCTTGTGGTGTACCGTATGCACTTTGTTGTATAGTCAGGATATAGCGATTCTGGATAAATTATTGATTGATTGATTGATTGATGCAGAGACGTGAGAATAGACAAGAGAAAGACACACACAGAGAGAGAGAGAGAGAGAGAGAGAGAGAGAGAGAGAGAGAGAGAGAGAGGGAGGGAGAGGGAGAGAAAGGAGGGAGGAGAAGAAGGGAAGAGAGAGAGTAGGCATAACTGTCTCTCGAAAGTCGCAGTGACTGCTTCAGACGTGAGAGTAGAAGAGTAGACAGAAGGTGTCATAGTACTGTCTCTAGAAAATTGTTGTCACCGATGCAGAGACGTGAGAATAGACAAGAGAAAGACACACACAGAGAGAGAGAGAGAGAGAGAGAGAGAGGGGGGAGGGAGAGGGAGAGAAAGGAGGGAGGAGAAGAAGGGAAGAGAGAGAGTAGGCATAACTGTCTCTCGAAAGTCGCAGTGACTGCTTCAGACGTGAGAGTAGAAGAGTAGACAGAAGGTGTCATAGTACTGTCTCTAGAAAATTGTTGTCACCGATGCAGAGACGTGAGAATAGACAAGAGAAAGACACAGAGAGAGAGAGAGAGAGAGAGAGAGAGAGAGAGAGGGGAGGGGAGGGAGAGGGAGAGAAAGGATGGAGGAGAAGAAGGGAAGAGAGAGAGTAGGCATAACTGTCTCTCGAAAGTCGCAGTGACTGCTTCAGACGTGAGAGTAGAAGAGTAGACAGAAGGTGCCATAGTACTGTCTCTAGAAAATATGTTGTCACGGATGCGGATACGTGAAAGTATACATAAGAAAGAATAGGAGAAAGAGAGAGAGAGAGAGAGAGAGAGAGAGAGAGAGAGAGAGAGGAGGGAGGAGAAGGAGGGAAGAGAGGGAGTAGGCATAACTGTCTCTCGAAAGTCGCAGTGACTGCTGCAGACGTGAGAATAGAAGAGTAGACAGAAGGTGTCATAGTACTGTCTCTAGAAAAATGTTGTCACGGATGCGGATACGTGAAAGTATACATAAGAAAGAATAGGAGAAAGAGAGAGAGAGAGAGAGAGAGAGAGAGAGAGAGAGAGAGAGAGGAGGGAGGAGAAGGAGGGAAGAGAGGGAGTAGGCATAACTGTCTCTCGAAAGTCGCAGTGACTGCTGCAGACGTGAGAATAGAAGAGTAGACAGAAGGTGTCATAGTACTGTCTCTAGAAAATTGTTGTCACCGATGCAGAGACGTGAGAATAGACAAGAGAAAGACAGAGAGAGAGAGAGAGGGGGGAGGGAGAGGGAGAGAAAGGAGGGAGGAGAAGAAGGGAAGAGAGAGAGTAGGCATAACTGTCTCTCGAAAGTCGCAGTGACTGCTGCAGACGTGAGAGTAGAAGAGTAGACAGAAGGTGCCATAGTACTGTCTCTAGAAAATTGTTGTCACCGCTGCGAAGACGTGAGAATAGACAAGAGAGAGAAAGATGGGGAGAGAGAGAGAAGGTAGGAGAGAGAAAAGAGAAGAGAGAAGGAAGAGGAAGAGTAGACATAACTGTCTCTCGAAAGTCGCAGTGATAGTGATTACTGCAGATGTGAGAGTGAGAGTGAAAGAGGTGACGAAAGGTGGAAGTAGACAGAAGAAAACATAGTAATGTCTTTAGAAAGTTTTTGTCACATTGAAAAAAAATGCAGTAGACAAACAAGAGCATATGAATTAGTATTGTCTCTAGAAAGTTGACAGTAGAGTAGACAGAAAGATAGGATGGAAAGTAGACAGAACAGTGTAGAGGAGAAAGAGATGGGGCGGTGTACATCTGTGAAACATAAAATAGGTGAAAAAGAAATAGGAGAGATAGTTAGAAAAGACAAAAAATTAAGCTACATATACAAAATACAAAAAAAACTTGAACACTTCAACTACAACCCTTGCGTGTAAAGTTCTATGTTCGCAGTAAGTTGCGCGCGGTGGGTTAGATCAGAGGAGACAGACGGTTATGGCTCTGACGCAGAGTATATGTTACTTCGCAAGAGTCATTGGAGAGCAATCAACTATCAAACATGCACGAACTATTCTTCTATTCTCTATTTCGTATACCTAGTGCGTAGGCGCGCGACAGCGCGCCGGAGCGCTAGTCCACCGCCTCCCCCTATAAAATTTGCTATGGTGTCTGCGTGTTTGTCGTTCCTCATTTGCACAGAGCTTCCCGCTACAGCTACTGGAATGTGGTTTCAGACTCAAGCTCAGTTGGTACCTGAGATGCAGGATTCTATCTGACAGCTCATTTGCATAACTCCTTATAGGGGTTTACTAAGAATTCGCCATTTGAACATAGAATCTGACCGATGATTATTCTATGTAAAGTATGCTTCGTTTTTGAGTTACTGAGTTCTCCTTTTAGAGTTAGGCTACGGTAGAGATCGTGATTTAAATTTTAGTATTTCACCTCAATTGCATACCTCCAAATACAGTTAATTTGTATCTCTGTCAGTTTTGATGCTACAAGTAAACGAAAAAGTAAACAAGTTCAAAACTTATTCTAAATGTGTCTAAGATGCACTAGAAGATGAGTTGGTTCGTTGGTTCCTAGATTCTCGTGCAGCAAAAGATCAAATTCAGTCCCTTCATTAGAACCAAGTCGATTCCTTCGTGGCCGATTCCTTGGTCTGCAGGGTTTTATGCACTTTTGAACGATCGCCACGTCTTCAGATTCAGTCGTGGTAGATTCTGAGAACTGTCAGTGATTCTAGACGTGTATCACTATGCGTTCGATTAGTCTCGACTCTCTAACACTTTTCTACGATTTATTACGAATTTTCAAAGTTTTCGGTCCTTGAACCCGAATGGTGCAATGACCGTCTTTTTTCAATGGAAGTTGGCCGAAATTTCGGCCGTTGGCCGATATTTCGGCCGCACGTCGCATGTTCGTCTCATGTTTATATCTCAGCTCATATTGTAGCTACAATCTTCATACTTGGTATTAGGACAAAATATTTGAGTACAAACTGTTTGGTATACAACTTATCTAATTATACCTCATTTGCATACGCCAAATAAGGTCATGCTTATATCTCAGCTCATATTATAGCTACAATCTTGATACTTGGTATAAGTACAAAGTACTTGAGTACAAACTGTGTGATATACAACTTATCTAAATAAACGATTAAACCTCATTTGCATATCCCAATTAAGGTCGTGTTTATATCTCAGCTTCTATTATAGCTACAATCTTGATACTTGGAACAAGTACAAAATATTTGAGTACAAACTGTTTGGTATACAACTTATTCAATTAAACCTTATCTTTTTATGTAAACTATGCTTCGTTTTCAAGCTACTGAGATGCCCTTTTAGGGTTAAGGTACTGTAGGATCGAGAATTTAAGTTTTGATTTTTGACCTCATTTGCATATTTCCAAATATGGTAATGACGTATCTCGGTCAGTTTTGATGCCAAAGACTCCAAACTTGGTATGTGACCTGGAGGCAAGTCAGCGATGTTGTTGTTCACATGTTTGTCAACAAGTAAACAACTTTGTAAACAAATTTAAAGTTTGTTTTGAAGGTGTCTAAGATGTAGTACACCAAGCGGCGAGTTCAAAAATGTTGTTTACAGATAAAGTAAACAAGTAAACAACTTTTTAAACATCCTGAAAATGTGTTTTGAAGATGTCAAATGTTTAGTAACATTATTGGTGAGTTCGAAAATGTTGTTTACAGATGTTGTAAACAAGTAAACAAATACGTAAACAACCTGAAAACGAGTTTGAAAGGTGTATAACGAGTAGTAGACTTGGAGGTGAGTTAAAAAAAAATGTTGTTTACATGAAGTGTAAACAAGTAAACAAATTTGTAAACAATGTTCAATTGTCATCATTTTTTGTATTTTGTATTCTAATGTACTTCTAAATTGTATTAGAAGTTTGTGGACATATTTTAGTTATGAAATTAGATTTGAGTGATGATTTCAGTTTTGATGTTTAAGGGTTGAGGCCGCCGAAGGCGGCCCTAGCCCGAGCGGCGCGCCAGCGCCGCTCGGTCGCCCGCCCACCCCCTATAAATTATGCTATGGTGTCTGTCTGTCGTTCCGCAGTTGTATCTCAAGTTGTAGTGATCGTTGGGGGTTGAGGTATGGAAATTAGATCCTAGGTGGTCACCGCACGCAATCGTTTACCTGGGGTCCTGATCTGACCATTCCTTATAGGGGTTCTCCCTGGAAAATTTGCATATCTGAGAACATAGAATCTGAAAAATGGCCAGTTCTATGTAAACTATGGTTAGTTTTTGAGCTACTGAGATTCCCTTTTAGGGTTAGGGTACTGTAGGGTCAATGATTTAAATTTTGATTAATGACCTCATTTGCATAATTCCAAATATGGTAATGTTGTATCTCGGTCAGTTTTGAAGCCAAAGAGTCCAAACTTGGTACGTGACCTGGAGGCAAGTCAGCGATGTTGTTGTTTACATGTTTGTCAACAAGTAAACAACTTTGTCAACAAATTCAAAGTTTGTTTTGAAGGTATCTAAGATGATGTAGATCGAGAGACGAGTTCAAAAATGTTGTTTACAGGTGATGTAAACAAGTAAACAACTATGTAAACAACCTGAAAATGTGTTTTAAAGATATCAAATGTTTAGTAACATTCTTGGTGTGTTCAAAAATGTTGTTTACAATTGTTGTAAACAAGTAAACAATTGTGTAAACAACCCGAAACTGTGTTTTAGAGATGTGTAACGTGTAGTAGACTTGGAGGCGAGTTCAAAAATGTTGTTTACATAAAGTGTAAACAAGTAAACAAAATTGTAAACAACGTCAATTTGTCTTAAATTTTGGTATTTAGTGGTGTAATGTAATTCTTAGTTAAATTAGACGTTTGTGAGCAAGCATTAGTTCTTAAATTAGATTTGATTTATGATTTCAGTTTTGATGTTGGAGTGGTGAGGCCGCCGAAGGCGGCCCTAGCCCGAGCGGCGCGCCAGCGCCGCTCGGGCTAGTCCCCCTTTCATACTAATATTTACTATGGTGTCTGTCTGTCTGTCCGTCCTTCCGGAGAGATATCTCTTCTCAAAGTCTACTCTAACTACTCATTTTTTCTAGAAAGTTTCTTCAACACCTGAGAACGCAAAATTCCAAATATCTCGTCAATAGCGATCTCCTTATCATAGTTATCACCTAATCTCTTAACTATGGAGAAAAATTTCAAAATACTTTAATTAGAACCAAATTTGGAGAGTAGGTGAATCGACCTAGAAAAAGTCGATAGCCGCGATACCAGCTGCCTGTGACCTCATCTTCATGCCTAAGGGGGCGAATGTACCCAAAATGCACCCAAAATTCATGATCTTCGATTTCTATAAAAATTGAATATAAGAAAGATTACGTATAATAGATTATAGAAACTGGTTTCCTTTTTTGAAAAGTCACCAAATATGGCGAATATGATCGACTTTTCGTACAGACGAGATAGAGGGTCCAATTTGTAAACTTAAGCTTTTATGGGCAAAAAAGCCCTTCTGTCAAAGTTTCAGATCGATCGGGCTTCGTCTTCATACAGTATTAGACATTTTCTGAGCGCGCGTTATTTGCTGGGGTCGCGCCCACCGTATTGCTCGCTACCAGCCGCCAGGTCAACTGATCGATATCGAATAGTTGGCATTCGCAATCACTGACCCATATCCACTCAGTTGTGTCTTTTTTGATAGGAATATGTCTAAATATAACAATAATGGATTGAGTCAGTTGAAAAAGAAAAAAAATTCTATAACGAATAACTATCTTCAACGAATAACTTTGACAAAACGAAAAATTGAAGGTTGAAAATTAAGTAAAATGTTTCGAGACGTCAATAGATAGTGTTTTCTAACAATCAAATCAACCCCAAACTGTTTTGAACTCTTTCACACGTGCACACAACGTGTTAGGGCGCGCCAGCCGGCTTCTTTTCTCGAAGTCATTGTAGACGTAATATAGAACTATGTACTGCTTCTTTTTTTCAGTTGAAACTAAGTTTTGAGTTTATTACTTGTACTTTTGTACATATTCAGCCTGAAATTCCGCTTTTCGATGCAGTACAATGTCGAGTGGAAGTGAGGTGAGGTGAGAATCGAGTTCACCTTACATGTCATTTGGCAAGCACAGGCGGTCAAATTATACTCTTAGAACGTGAGAGAGTAGACAGTAGGAAAAGAAGACAGTAGAGAAAAGAGTAGTACTTTCTGTTTAAAAAGTTTTTACATACCTTCTCTCGAAAGTCGCAGTGACTACTGCAGATGTGAGAAAAGAAGAGTAGACAGAAGGTACCATAGTACTGTCTCTAGAAAGTTATTGTCACCACAGCCGGGACGTGAAAGTATACGTGAAAGTAAGAGAGAGAATAGGAGAGAGAGAGAGAAAGAGAGAATAGGGAATAGGAGAGAGAAAAGAGGAGAGAGAAGGCAGAGTAGACATAACTGTCTCTCGAAAGTCGCAGTGATAGTGATTAATGCAGATGTGAGAGTGAAAGTAGAAGAGGTGACGAGAGGTGAAAGTGGACAGAGAAGACATACTTAGTAATGTCTTTAGAAAGTTGACAGTAGACAATAGAAAATATAATACTGTTTCTAGAGAATATAATACTGAGAGAGAAAGAGAAAGAGAGAAAGAGATAGCGAGACAATGGGAGAGGGAGAAGAGAGAGAGAGAGAGAGAGGAGAGATAGGGGAGAGTAGAACTGTGTCGAGGAAAGAGAGAGAGAGAGAGAGAGAGAGAGAGAGAGAGGCGGGGGGAGGAGGAGGGAGATAGGATGGAAAGTAGACAGAGCAGTGTAGAGGACAAAAGAGATGAGTCGGTGTAAATCTGTGAAACATGAATTAGGTGAAAAAGAAGTAGGAGATATAGTTAGAAAAAAACAAAAATTAAGCTACATATTATACAAAATACATAGAACTTGAACACTTCATCTACAACCCTTGCGTGTATGTATCTTCGTAAGAGTCATTAGAGAGCAATCAACTAATAAACATGCAAGACGAACTATTCTTCTATTTTTCTACTTTTGTATACCTAGTGCGGAGGCGCGCAACAGCGCGCCGGAGCGCTAGTCCTGTGCCCTCTGTTAATTCCAGAGATGGCACCACTTTAACATTCAGTCACGCGGGTGCGGGCGCCACCTTCATGTTGTAGTTTGGTCAAATCATCGTTCATGTTAACCCTTCACTGTTTCTCAGGTATATCTTTGTACTCGCGTGATGGGGGTTAACGTGTAGATCGTTAGATCACGATTACGCGGGAAAAGAGGGGGGTGGATCGGTAGATCAGTAGATCACTGTCTGAGCGGTAACTTTTTGGCGCGAGTTGGCCCGTATATAAGCCCTTCCAACGCCATTCCTTTTCATTCAGTCATCCTTCCTTCCTTCCCTGCAATGCGCCCTGCTTGTTTTATCACGCGTTTTATCCCTATTGTTCCGGAATAATACTCGTTCTTGCAGATGCTGCATCACACGCGCTGTGGTCGCGGAGTCTCTCCGCTGTGACGTCGCTTGCTTTCTCCGAGACAATATCACCGAGGACGACGGGCACTTAAGGATGGTCTGTCATGCAGCCGCCTGTGTTCTCCTCGACAATTCGCCAGGTGTGTGTTCGCCTTTTCTGACCTCACAACGTACCCCTTGGTTTATCTTTACCTTCCATTGTTCAGTCTGCTTCGCCCCTCCCACCAGGGATCTCGCCCCACCGCTTCAGTGCAGAAGGACTCGAAGAAGACTAGCACCTCGCAGCCGCCCGCCCAAGGTGAGTGTTATGAGCACCTTGCTGTAGCAGTAGTAGTCGAGTTGATGGGAAGGAAGTGATCTGTTCATTCTCTCCCCTGTGGAAGAACGCATAACCTTCTTAGTGGAAGAAAGGGATATTCCCCGTTTATTCGGCCACTCCCTTTCTTCCCATTTCATCTTCTCTCTAAGTGCTTCCTTTGTATCCCTGTTTTCCAGGTGCCCAAGGAGTCTTCCCGGCCCGACCCCATCGTTCCGCCTTCCAAGCTCCCACCACCTTCATCAAGTACGGGGTGGTGTGGTTCGAGGGAGTCGACGTCGAGCTCCCCACCTCCTGAGTGGGGTCCACGGAGGCCTTCTTCACCAAGACCCCTGAGGCGGCCATCCTGATCGTCGTCTGTACAAAGAAGTTTGTTGAGGTTTATTGTTCGTTTCAAGGATTTTTTTCAGTATCTTGTCGACCGAGAGTACGCTGAAAGTGATCCGGTCCTCGAACGCCAAGTACTCCTTCGTCTTCGTGCCGGAGGCCGCCGAGTGCACCCGTGCTGATGCCCTTGCTCTCCGCAAGAAGGTTCAATCCTGCCGAGGTTCAATCCCGTCGTCACCGAGGTCTCCAAAAAGGAGCTCACCATCGCCGACTTCCTGTCCCTCGCCAACCGTTACATCGTGCGGGAGCCATCCTTCAACCTTTAGCGAGCCGTGGGGATGCCTCCTCTGGCTTCTTTGAAGGTATGTCTCAGGGTTTTCACAGTGATATTTGGATTGATCATTTTGTCTAGGTCACCCGAATAGATGCCCCCATGAAGACTCCTCCTCTCACTGATTTCCTCTCCGTCCGATGCTCTCCTTGTGGTCGCCCTCAAGGATATCACCGGCCCGAAAACCACTTTGATCCTAGCAAATAGTGCCGAGAAGCGATAATGTTGTATTTCTCTGCAAAACATACGTTGTAGTTACGTTTCATGGCGAATAGGTCGCGTGAACGCGCACCGATCCGGGGGAGTTGCAAAAAGCGGCAAAGGCTTACGTTACCCGGGATTCCCAAGCCGTCTCCGATCCAAGTACTAATCGGTCGCATCGTTGCTTTACTAGCCAGATCGGACAGGATGGCGTATATTTAACGAGCTATGAACGTAAGCGAGATAAGAAATCTCTTTGTTTTTTAACTGTTCCATTCCATTGCAGTCTTTCACAAACTGGCTTGCACAAGAAATCACGTTTTTATTGATAACTTCTCGATGATTAGGGCTTTTTCGAAATGGCTAGCAAGAGCAGTGGTCATCAATCTCAATTCTCAGATTATAATCGTGGAAAAAAAAAGATCCTATTGATGGAAAAATGCGAGAGTAACGAGCCATCAAAAACACCGTTTTTGACGGTCTAGATGCGAGGAATGTGACGGCGAGCGACTTGCCGACAGCCTCCGAGCATGGCCTCAAAATCAGACCCGCAGACGGGAAAAAGCGCGTCCGGCAAATGCCTGCAATACAGTAACACAGAAGGAATCGAACGAGCCCATCAACAAATCGCTGCCGCAGCCACTCTTGGTACTTCTTTTATGGTTGCATGCATTCAGGCAACCATATAAAGAGTATGGGTAACGGTGGAGCCATTTAAACCCTACTTAGAGTGGCATTTGGCTTATGACTTTTCTTCGAACTGCTTCGCGATCGCCTTCTGTCCGTCTGCTGAGAAAATCGGCGGACCGACTGCGAAATGGACGGAAGTCTGGAGAAGAAAGTGAGAGAGAGAGAGAGAGAGAGACAGAGACAGAGAGAAAGAGAAAGAGAGAAAGAGAGAGAGGTTGCCTGAGGTGCGTAGCCGGGTGGCTGGCCAGCACGGCGCTGCTCGGGCGAGCGGAGAGAGGACGAGTAAGTAGAAGCAGGAGCGACCGCATCGTGCCGGGACCGGGAGAAATGAAGTGTGAAAGGCGAAGAGGAACGTGTGGCATCAACGAGGCAAACTGGGAATCGTCATTTTTCTATTATTCACAGGTGCATACATAATGTCGAACGATTGCTATCTAGTTTGTTGCGCGCTATCTGAACTGGTAAACCGGTGTCATTTCTGTGAGTAATTCATGTAAATGGTATGCACTCATAAACTACTCATTTGCTACCGTTTTCAGGATTCGAGATCGAACTGCGTTTGATTTGAAAATAAGTGAAATCATACAAAACTTTTGTGAGAAGTGCATCGATATAAAATTTTAGATCGTAGAATATATATTTTTTTCAATCAGCTCGGGGTGCACAACAGTCGCCTGTTTCACGAAGTTACACAATATGACCACACTATCGGCTGTTTCATCAAAAACATGTCATTCTCCCTCGTTTCTCTCACTGTGTCTCACTCTCGATCATCACCGGTCAGCACGACCGATTCTCGAGAAATGGCGACCAGAGAAATGGACTACCCTCGCAGGGGCGAGTAGTTTTTATGCAAATTCTCAAACGAAAGCAAACATACAGGTGGCATCATTTCAAGCTTAACTAGTGGCAAACCTGTGAGTGGTTTTCCTCCGGATCGCAAAGTTGTTAGAGGAAAACTAACTGGATAGCTGAATCCGGCATCATCGATTACATACTCTCCGCGTATACCAGCCACTAATCTTCTCATTTACCCGTGTTGCAAACTTTTTTTGGTTTTTTTTTGAAAATTTTCTAAAATTTCAAAAAATTGGCACTTTTTACGGATAGTACTGTACGGCAAAACCAATTAAACGGTTTATTTCAAATTTCACAACGATCAAATGTTCATGAAACATTCACAATGTTCATGAATATAACGTTATTACTAAAAAAAAACTCAACCGTTAAAAATAACAATGGACCAAAATCAAGTCGCTGTTTTTTTTGCGAGGCATTTGATAGTTGAAGCATTGAACCACATGATTTATTCAGGAGGATTTTCTGTTGTTCGCATACATTTTACATTGCATCACTCCATCGACGACAAGCGTCAAAATCGATCGTGTTTTGAAAACACACGGTCCAACCAAAATTGCGGAAGCGAGTCGAGTTGGAGGGATCGCGGGATCCATGAAACTCGCCCACCAAATAGTTGTACTCCACGTTTATCGGATCATCAAAGTCGACGTCGTCTTCTAAACGCAATCATTCGGTATCATCCCAGGCTCTCGCTAACCCCATTCGGTTGTGTGCGGGAAGAGGGAATCGCACTTGTAATACATGTCCATGATGTCGAGCATGGGATGTCCGATCAGAGATCGAAACCGCGCGGCGAACATGAGATAGTCGTATCTGAAACAGTGCTTAGGAGGCGCGGAACGGACGACACTCACGCTATGTGCATATTGAACACTGCGTATCGGAAGAGGTTCTCGAACGTTCCGCGCTCGGTGTAAGTGAGTTGCGACAAAGCGAGCGTCTTTTTCGTCTTCAGCCATGTCCGCACGTAGTCGATGAAGCGTAGGTAGCTGGCGGTGCACGCCCGTCGCACCTTGTTCCACCGCGCTCTCATGATGTTCGCCACCTCGACCGTTCGTAGCGAGCTATCGTAGCTCTGCATGTGTCGCGCAAACCTCTCCGACGAATAGTAGTCGCTCGACATAGCCATGATGTAGTGAGCGCCGCCTATTTGTTTCACGCTGCGGGCCGTTTCAATGTTGGGAAACGCTCTCTTCACAGCATTCAAGGCGTCTGTTACTTCAGTCACCAATTGAGGCATCGTATAGTTGTACCACGTGGTAACCAGGGGTTCAAAGTGAAAAGAACTGTCGTCTCCATGTACATATCCAGAGATGAATGCGAAGAGAAGAATATACAACATGGAGATGGCGAAGTATACAATTGAAACAACAGCGCATGTTTGATCTTTATATTCAACATAGTTTATTAGTCATGCGCATGATCATCATTTATATGTCAAAGTTGCCACAGCAGCCATGTATTTTCAGAACGAGACAAAAACGCATAATGGGTTTTTGATATGTGTATGGACGTGCTTTCATTCGCATCGTTCTGCTCACATGCACGACTACACAGATCACGCAAAGCTACACGCAAAAAAATGGAATCCCTCTCTCTCTCCCTCTCTCTCTCTCTTTCTCTCCCCCCTTGACTGTACAAAGAATAAAAACAACGCATCTTATTCTCTACTTATCTCTCCGTCTCTCTCCCCCTTTCTCCCTATCTCTCCCTCTTTCTCTCTCCTTTCTCTCTTACTCTTTTTTTTCAATAATGCGAACGGTGCATTCTGCGTGACCAGCAATGAAGGATCGGCCTGTCATGTACTTAGGAAGCGGAGAAGCATCAATGCTTTGCTCTGCCCAGTTTTTTTTTCATCCATACAGCTTTGCCACAGCGCTGGATGCTCTTTTACTCGAGGAGTCTGACTGTACCCTACTCAATCAAAAATATTGAAAAGAGAAAGAAACATACCTTTTCTGGGCAGAAATGAAAAGACGCGACGACCACACCACGCCGCAACTAACACATCACAAAAATAAGCACAGAGTGCTCGCATTCGAAGCAAATTATCAACAGCAAACAAACAATGACAACATATAAACGTTTTATTGAAATACAACAGTATGTACATAACGAATGTCACAGTAAATTACAAATTATGATGACAATACCAAATGTTGTAATTCCCGGTTGGCGTTTGGCGAATTACGGACGAGCAATCCCTATTCATCTTCTACTTTGTTAAGCAGATACGATAACCACTGAAGCAAGCACATTAATCACTGCGTGAGAACTTTCGAAAATCGCGCAAAATTCGTCTTATAATAATTTATACGGTTGATTATTAACACGTGAAAAAAAAACAATAATGAACAGACAAGAACCAATACAATCTAAGCGAGAAGAAAAAAAGGATTACAGCGAAACATCTCTCAAAAGGTGGAGCCGCCGTTTGAAAGCGGATGGGGATAATGCAGCAGACGGGGCCAATGTATTGAGACAACTACTAGGAAGCAAGTGAGAGAATTTGGTAACGCGCACGTTGAAGACGTGCTGCCGAGTGAGGAGCCGAAACCGAGGACGGACCACTTGTAGATCGTTCCCACGCAGCCTCGACGGTCGCAGTTCGAAGAGACCCTCCTTATCTACGTCAACGAAGCCCGCAAGAATCTTGTAGAACATCACGATGTCGTTGATATGCCGCCGGTGTTGATGAGACTGGAGACCCATGATAGAGTTGCGCTGCGAGGAATCAAGATCTGTGAGAGGCGACCGAGCCGAAATGAGACGAGTGACATAGTTTTGAACCCTTTCCAGCAGCGCGATTGAAGCCTTGTCGTGCGGGTTGAAGACACATGTACCGTACTCCAGAAGAGGGCGGATGTATGTGGTATAGATGGCAAGGAGAAATTGCTGATCGGCCGAAACGATAGAACGATAGATGGTGAAAGCCCGATTGAAAGCTAACCTGAAGACCTTATTGCAGTGTTTGCCGAAGTGGAGGTTAGATGTGATGGTGAAACCTAGATCGACCACCTCGTCAACCGATGTGATGTTGCTGCCTGAGACCGTGTAGACGTGAGAGGGGTTCTTTCGGCCAATGTGTAAAGCAGAGATCTTGTGAGGAGCAAGTGGTAGCTGCCAAATGGAGGACCATTGATCCACGATATTGATAGCCGCCTGTAGTGGGCTGCAGTCGTCGCCAGGGTGAAATGAATGGGAACCCTTGAGATCGTCTGCGTAGACTCGACATGTCGCGTGTGGCCTTATGAGAGGAACGAGATCTGCCGTGTAGATGTTGAACAGCAAGGGAACCAAGAACTGTTCCCTGTGGAACACCAGATATGGTGTCACAGGGGTCGGAGAAAGATGTGCCAATGCGGACTTGGAAAGTGCGACCAGTGATGTAGTTGCGAATCCACTCGACAATAGCTTGGTTGAACCCTAGAGACGATAGCTTCAGCAAAAGCTTAGGGTGAGATACCCTGTCGAATGCTTTGCTGAAGTCGAAGTAGATGACATCGACGACCTTCTATCTGTCGACGGCAGCGGTCCAATTGTTGAGACATTCGAGTAGCTGAAGCTCGGCGGACTTACGAGAAACGAAGCCAAACTGTTCGGAGGGAACAATGTGACGGGCAGAGATGTGGCGGACCATGTACTCCTTGAGAATGCGCTCGAACACCCGACAAGCGAAAGAGGTGTCTTAAGGAAATAGAAGTTGAACGAACGAATCTTCACTTTCAAAACGCACAGCTACATTGTTAACATCTCAAATATAACATAACATGAAGCATACAACATAACATACACAAACAAAGATAGAACATAAAAAAATAACACAAAAAAAACGGAAATAGAAAATTTTCGAATTTCGAGTCCGCGTAAAACTTTATTGACAAGCATGCGTTCTTTGTACAGTCAATCTAAAGATTTTAGAATCAAAAATTGAGATAACATGCTCAAAACCGGACTGATTTCCCGCACTCTACGATAAGAGAAAGACAGTAATATGGGGTAGTACATATTGCTATACAGTCGTATCGTTACGGGACCAGATAGAGAAAATTTGAAGGGTCCAAGCGCCGTCCAAAAAATGACGAAGTTTTCTTGATTTTCTTCGAAGTTCTCGCTTTTTTTCCATTTTTTCATGATTTTTTTTACTCGCAAAAACATGCTTATGATTTGGTATGTTGCTAGATAGTCGTGCTTTTTGCTTTTCATACAGTTTTTATCAGCCTTGGAGTCTACCTGATACATCATCACGGGGACGTTAATACGTCGTTTGTGATGCGACTTTGCGTTTCCTAAGTATCGCCCCGCCCCGCCGTGTTACCACTTATGCAAAACATTAGCGTAGACAGGATTCGAACCGGCGAGGTCTGTGCCAGTACTGCGCACACACGCATTGAGCCACATAGTAAGCGAACGAGCTTCTTTTGTATGAGATAACGTGTCCTCTCGCCATTTCTGCTGTATTGAAGAGTTCAACAGAACGGAAGTCGTGGCGAGACGAAATTAGAGTTTGGAATAAAATATTGCAACAGCGAGTTGCAACATTTGAAAGCAACTAATAATCGTTGTTCTTTGTCACCAATCGATCAAGAGTTAGGTTAATATGATTCTTTCAAATACAAGCACGTCTAAATCACATAAGAGTCTTACCGTAATCCATTACTGTATCAACTCTTATTGCAGGCTGGGCTGGCCTGTACGATATGGCGGCACAGATCTCGGACAAGACTCTGGTCAACGAGATGACATGGCTTTCGTGTTCCTCGTATCTACTACAAACATATAATAATTGATTGATTGAGTTTCTAATTCGAAAATAAAAGGTGATTCGGAAAGAATGTATCTGGGTTCCTCCTATTTCAGGTTTTCATGCATGGCTTGTGTGATTCTATTCATCGTCGGTGGCGATGCGGAATCTCCTCACAGGGCTGTCACCTCGCGGTTGTTTCTCGACGGCGAAACTCGGTCAGCCGAATCCTCGGCCCCTGCAGACTCGCTCAATCGCCTGCGCTTACTTTGATGCGACAAGGTCAATTAGCTGAGCGTCTCCCCGTACGACAGTACCAATAGGTTGAGTTGTAACGCGAAGTGATCGTGAGCACAATCAAAAGTGGCGGCATACTTCAGGATGTGTTTTTAATAACCATGTGAGATGAATATTTTTTTTCTCCGCGGCGTGCGGTTTGGTCCTTATTTCGGTCCTTACGAATGTTCGGTCATCGACAAGAATCCTTTCCAAATAACCAGTGAGGCGGCGGGAAGTATCCTCATGTAGAAGCAGATATGGCGCGAGGAGATAATAACTACTAGCATGGAAGCAAAAGAAGCCTCGGAGCTGTTTACGTCAAGAATGATACTATAATGGTCCAGGAATGATTATCGATCAAGTATCGTCTTCTCACCACTAACCTCGTCAGCCTACCTGTCTTTCCCCGGCGTTAGCCTATAAGTATATGTGTCCAGCAGGCACTACTGTATGCTTCATATCATCATGTTGTCATATTCAGATATAAGATTCCGAATAAACGATTGATTGATGTGAGAAAATTTATCTTAGCAAAATGCGTAAAAAAGCAAAATGCCTACACACAACTCTTTATTCACCTTTTTTACAATCACAGTTTGTGTTTACTCATAACTCTAAAAACATAGCTTTGTTATATCATACCGTTTATAATAAGGGCGAAACATTTTTACGCACAGTAAGGGTGAGTAATATAAGTTGTAAGATAAAGTGACAGTAAGTTGTAAGATAAAGTTTTTACGCACAGTAAGTTGTAAGATAAAGTGAGTGTCTTCAGTAGTTAAATGCGGCTGAGAGGCTTGAAACTGGCGAGAATCGCCTTCTTGTCCCTCGAAGTAGCACGCGTGGCGAAGGACTTTAATAGACAAAAGAGGTTTATGTTCAGTAAAAACTTGTCTCACCTCGTATTGCTCCCTGTCATGTAACTTCGCAGAGTTGATCCAGTCGAGATCAAGCTAGAAAAGTGTTATGAGAACCGAAGAGAAAGACTCACATTGAGATCGCACTCCGCTCCCATCATGATATGCATCATTGCACTGTAGTCAAGAAATGCCTTCGGGTTGATGTAATAGATATGCCTCAATCAAATTACATTTCATTTTGTGAGATAACTAACTTTATGATGTCGAGCATCGCGACAGGGAGACCATTTTTCAGCAATGATTTCCTGTCTGTAATCAAATTACAATGTCTGTCAATTGAACATGATTACTAACATTTTCCTTGGAGTAGATTGTACTTTTCCTCAAGAACCTGGTCATAATTCATGTTTCCTTTCCACGGTAGCTTTTGGAACATCTAAATATCATTTAGTATACTCATATTAGAAAATGTAATACAATTCATGTTCGCTTAGCCGTCTACAGTTCACGGCGAGTCGACAGTTGAAATAGAGCTGGTCAAATGATCAGAGTGAAGGAAATATGTCTCATCGGCTCAATATGGTACTTATTTTGATTTTTGATACATTTCTCGTGTTAATACGATGCATGAACTACTAAAGAAAAATAATATTGCAAATTGGTTTTTTAAATGTTGATAATTCAAGTAGTGAAAATTGATTTTTTTGATTTTTCTCACCCAATATTAACTTTTTCTTGACTTTTGTTGTATTTCTACTTTCATAATAGACTGCTAGAGACGTTTACGGAGAAACATTTCAAAAAATGTTGCCCAATAAGAAACTAGCTATTGAGACATAACGCTCCGTTAATGCCTCGAGAACAGTAATTTGTTTAATATTATAAAGTTTCAAAACAAAACAACTTACAACTGTAATGAATCAAATTTAGTGGAAAAATTCAAATTTTCAACTTTGCCGCCGTCGAATTCCCGTTAGTCAAGACACTTTTCTATTTCACATTTTCAACACAGTCGACTCGCCGTGAGTTACAGTGTTCTCTATACGCTTCTGGTCTTCTAGAGTCTACCTCACTCAGTAGGCGAACTCAGTATCCATAAGGCTGTATTCATTTACAATTTGTTTAAAGGGAGTGTACACTCTGAATTCCGAAGTTGAGTTAGCACCGGGATGTGAAAATATGTTGAAAACGACTCAGTTTTGTCAATACAACTATTTGCTGAAAACGTCTGCAAGTTGGTGAAAATTGAGCGCAAAATGTATCAAATTGCAGAAATTGGTGCCAATTGGTGCCAATTTTCAATGTTCAACAGAATTTTTCACCGACTTATAGGTATCTCCGACACATAGTTGCGTTGACAAAAGTACATCATTTTCAACATATTTTCACATCCCGGTGCTAACTCAACTTCGAAATTCAGAGTGTACACTCCCTTTAATCGAAAGTGCAGATTAGTTCTACTGCCAACTGCTTTCTAACTGTCCTACTGACTAACTAGTCAGAACACTCGATTAGTTTGACTGACATCAGTTTGAAGATTACTGCACCTCAATACTCATGTAGAGCCAGGATTCGAGGTCGTCGCAAGGTCGCTGTCGTCTCATTTCGTGGGCAGCCCGCGAAGCATATCTCAACATATCTCAATCATGTATTTCAGTGACTTAATCTTACCGCAGAGATCCAATGAAACCGTGTTCATTTCCTTTGCGAACATTGACTTTTCCTTTAACATCAACGCTGCGCCAAGCCATTCCAAAGTCGAGAATGAACACCGTTTTCTCATTCTGTTTTCCACCGATCGCAAAGTTTCCGGGTTTAATGTCCCTGAATGTAAAAAGTGTTTTTTGAAAGTGATATCAACTGACCTGTGAACGAATCCACAACGGTGCAGCTGATGAATTGCGTTGAATGTCTGGATACAGAGATACATCGCAGAGAACGAACTGAAATATTGCAATTGTGATTCCTAATTGTTTTGACCGTAGTTGTCTACTCACTTCAGTTTCTTCGATACATGCTGTTGAACAGTGGTCAGAGATTTTCCGACCAGATTCATAACCAAAAAATCAAAGCTCGGAGTATGACCTAAAAAGTGAGTTCAAGTTAAAAAGAGTTTGCGCGTACAGTTTTAAGACACTTAAGTGACTTAAAGGAACAGTGGCGACTTATTTTCGACTCGGAGTATTATATTAACCTAACGCATTTGCAGTTTTTTTTGCGAAAGAACGACAATTCTGCGTTATTTTCGATTCTACAACTGCCATGAATGCAGCTCAAAATTTGAATTTCCCGCTAACACTTCACTGGAAAAAAATATAAGTCGGAGACGTAACCGAAAATGAACAACGGACTGTCACTTGCTTCTTGGATCAGTTAATGTTCGCTGCGTTGTGACCCTAATGTTCATGAGTTCGTTTCCTGTCACTGGCAAATGTTTTGTTCGTGTGAAAATGAGGAGCTTTGACAGGTCGTACATAGCAGAAATAAGTCGCCACTGTGCCTTTGAGAATTGAAGTGATAGTCAAGCGCAAGATTTCGGAAGAGACGACTAATAGAGAGCGCAGACAGCGATTGTATATCTATTCCTCCGCAGCCATTCTACCTTTGTCAACGAGCTGAACGATTTGGTTTCGGTTTTCGAGAGCGTTAGCCGAGACATCCATGAGTACCAAAATCTCAGTCTAAATGATACGATCAAGGAAAATACGTAATCTAAAAACTACGATGAGCGATGCGGAAGCTCCACTTTTCTCCGTCTTGATTGCGTATTTTTCTTCGATTTGTTTGCGTGTGCCTATTGTCGATTTCTCATTCCCTTTTAATCCTTCTTTTTCTTTGATTGCTTCATAGACCTCTCCGTAGGTTCCTGCTCCCAACCGTTTTCCAAGAAGATATTCATCATTGAAACCCTTCAGATACGTTCCAGTCAGTTTCTAAACATTTGTTATTTTTCACACTTTAGATGATACATAATGAACACACGCACTCTATCTTTTTCTGATACTACTTCCTCATTCTTCTTGCCCATATTCAGTATAGCTATTTGGAAATCCACGTAGTTCATCGCGTATTCTAGCCGTCTCTTTCGAAGTCCAGCGTAGTCTTCCGAAACAGAAACTGCCTTCATTTTATCGACAAACGAATCCTTGCGATCATTCAGATAGTTGTAGATCTTCGAAGCTTCGCCATACGTGTAATTCTGATAAAAAAAATGATTGAGAAACCATCAAAAACCCTTACCATGATGTGAAACTGGAAGAAGCATATGTAAGTGAAGTGATACTGCCATTTGTCTGTGTAACTGTTCGGTCGGAACAAACGCATCGACTGAAGAAAAGTCAAAGAGAAAGCGTGATTAAAACTACCTTGATGAGATTGAATGGTTGAGGATTAGGATCAGAGTCAACAATTCCCATTAGCACATCCATACCTGAAAGTTATGGATACGCATGATACTGTATAGATTTCTAGTACCGACGAAAGCGGCGCTCCTTCCGAGTCCGTCATTGCAGTGGACGACCACTGGCTCGTCCGTGAATCCAATCTTTTCGTATATCGTCTTCATCACATGTGCCAACTCTTCCGGGTTTTCAGGAGCAAGACAGTCTTGCCATCCAGTGTATTGTAGCAATTCCACCCTTTTCTTCACGTACCCACTAAATAACATAGCAGTATGGTTCATTATTGTTATAAACATACTTTGACACAGTGAAAACCATGTGATTAAGATTTTTGACGGCAGCCTTTTTCTTGGACTTGCATTTGATCTAAAGGTCCCGATGCAATCTCTCGAATAGGTCAATCATACCGTGTACTTTGCGAACTTGTTTTCGAACACTCGCGGTGTCTTCTGGTTCCAATACTCGAAACACTTTTCGACAGACTTTCCTTTCTCCATTTCAAGAAAATCGCATAGCATGACAATTGCCTTGCAGTTGTATCGAAATACCACATGCCAGAAGTCAATGGCAGTGTCAGCGGTCGGAGCAGAGGTTACAATGTATCTATGCAGAAATTATCTTTCATGATTGTATTTTGATAACATACTTATGTGCATTCCCCATTGGAACAACCCAATTTCCATCAAAGTAGTTGGCTTCTCCCGGCCACCCCAAATCAACAACAGTTGAATCCACGGATTCCATTTCCGTTTCATTCACACCACTCATTTTCGATTTTTGATTCATAGTTTTCATGAAGTTCTTGTACACTTTCCTTGGATCTACTCCAACGCAATCCTAAAACACCGTGTTTTTCATATAATTTATATCAAAACATACAAGAGATATTCCGACGCTATTTCCAAATTTCATTTGATTTTCGACTTTCAGATCACGCTGAAGCTGTAAAAATCACATCACAAAAATGATTAATCATTGAAACTTGAACTTTAAATCCTTGAAGGAACTTGATTCTGATTGGGTCTATCGTTCGAAGTCGGCTAATCAGGAAGAACACAATACCAAACAACCAGAGACATGCAGTGTCTATGTCTAAATGTTGTCTTATCATTTTTGTTCTTTCAAAGCGTAATGCTTACACATTGTACTGATAGCCAAGTAGAATGGCTTGATTTGGTTGCAGGCTCGAGTTACAATGTTGGAATAAATGAGACTCATCTGACAATTCTTTGGCAGAGCACTCATAAGACTAGTCTGAAACACATTCGAATTGAAATCATATGAGTACTCTTTTTACCTTGATATTTTCTGTACTGTTTTCAATTTTTGTGAACAGTTCATAAACTCCAGGTTTTTTGATTGTGTATTTCAAATGATTGATAAGGTCCTCAAACGCCGTCAAATTCTTGCAACTTAAATTCTGTGTCTCACAGTTCCAGTTGTTCTAAAAACTAGATTTGAAGAAAGTACAAGGAAAGCCTAGCAAACCAGAAATTGTTTGATTGCCAAGTTGGATTGCTCCAAATTGTACATAACTTTTCCGTCAGGATCGTTTGCAAAACATTCAATAGATGGCTCGATAACACCGTCGCATTTCCTTTGAGTCGAATTGACTTTTTCATTAAATTGCATGTACTTTTCTTTCAAATCCTAGATTTTTTTGAATAACTTATTTTGAACAATTGTTAGTGTCATACCATAACCCTGTCGAGAATATCGGACACGTATTGAGCTGACATTGTTTGTATATTCTCACGCGTTCTGGACAGTTCATAACGAATTCCTCAAAACGTACATTTACTTCATTCAAAGATAAAAAAGCCTATTTCTGATGATTTGTTTATCGTTCATGCGTCACGAAACGGTTATTCAAACACATGTTGAAGGAAATTTCTACGTGCCGCTGTGATCAGAAATATCTGCAGAACGCTGTAAACGCATACATTCTAATTCCCGCCAATCCGCGGTCTCTTATCTTTTCGTGCTCTTTAGCACTTTCGCACTTGTGTCGTCGGCAAAGGGTAGCGGGTAGGAAAAGCTGGTAGGAAAAATCGAGTATGCTCTCGTATATTTAAAGAAGAACTTCGGGAAATCGCGCTTGCGAAATTATCGCGCCTCGAACGTCAGAACGTCAATAGCCAAGGCCTCCGGCAGACTTTTTGCGAGCGAAATGCAAAAAAATCGCAAAACTTTTAACTTGAAAGATTCGCGAAACTACATATGCATAATCGCGCAACTTTCATTTATAAAGAATGAAAATATACAGAAAAGTCAATTTTCGTACATGGATTCGCGAAAAAAAGCGAATCTCTGGTATCTCTCCTTTCGCAGCGAAAACGGAGTTCGCGAACATTTTCGCGCGAAAAAAATATGTCACCTATTTTCGCAATTCATTGCCGAAAGCTTTTTAGCGATTCGCACTGCGATTTGCAAGTCGATAATGCATGCTAAAGCATTGCAGTTTTCGCACGTTTTTTTGCGAAAAAGTCTGCCCGGGGCATAAGTCGTGCCCGGAAGTAAAAGGAACAGTGTACAGACGGTCAGAGCGTATACGGTTAAAATGGCAATAGCTAAAAGGCATACATAGAGGCGAGTGTATGTTCCTGTTTGTTAGTTGTTTGACGCTAGGAAGCGTGTACAAATCTGCATTTGTAACGGATCACTCTAATGGAAGATGAAACTGATATTTGGAATACTAATGTACGAGTTCCCGACATTTACGCTCTTTTCAGTGTTCTCTAACTGAGTGAGTCTATACCTTGTAAAGAACGATCTGCGTATTTCTCAAAGAAAACATGCCCATTCTCGTCATAGCAATGCTGTACATTTCTGAAAAAAAATATTTTGTTCAGTGTTTGTATGTTGTATACGTGGAATTTCACACACAAAGCGTTGCGATGCAGAAATGTTTCGTTCATGTTTCCAGCAATTTTCCAGACATCAATTTTGTTTTCCATAAAGAAATTGCAGTTCATTTGGCGAACATTGGCAAAGTTGGTAACAATCCTGAACTGTTTGAAAAATGTTCCAAGTTTCATAACTTACATCATGCAAACAGAAGGTATGATCATAAGCAGAAAGAATACGGTAGATCCGATCATAATAAACTTTGGATTAACTGAATAGCGAATGATTAAACTGTTTAAATATTTTATCTTACTGGGAACGAAGTAGAATATTATCACCAATAAACAGCTTAGTGAAATGAATATTGCAAATCCTTGGATCATTTTACCGACATCGTCATTTGTTATTATGTACTGAAAATAACAAGAAACGATTATATCGAGATGTATTCACCTCTACGGCTTTTTCGCTTATTTCATTTTTTTCTTTGTCAACAGTATATAATTCATTGTAGATCTTAAAACGAGAGATATGAAAAAAATCTGATTTATGTTTACCGGAGACGAAAACATAGTATTCGGTCGTTCGAACTTGATATGTTGTATTTTCTTAGTGTATATGGTAGAGTTATTGTTCAAAACGTTGTGAATATTGTAGACACTTTTCTAAAAGAACTTCATCATCAATCATTTTTGAGTGACAAACCTCATCGTTTTGGAAAAACTGTTTGAATAAATGGAAGAAATCATACGTCCTGTTGATGGATTCCACAGCCTTAGTAGTAAGACTCGATTCCAAACTCAACGCTATAATGTTTTCCTAAAATAGATATTAAGAGGTTTTCAATTTCAGAAACAACTTTTGAATAATTCAAGATCGGAAATAGTATGTTCAAGTTCACTTTTAAAAAATGAGCCATAAGATTGTTCTAAAAAATTAACCTTTTTTTAATTCTAATACTCAAATTAAGTTACTTACCGCAATTTCTTTTGGATGACCATTATTTAGTACTTTCTCATTTATTTCATTAACCTTGAACGTATCATGAATGTTTAAACAATATTTCAAGAAATACCTGTGAGCGGAAAACTGTTTTAAGAGCAGCGATTTTGTTCGCTTTAGGATTCTCTACAGAACTTCGAATAGCACACATGAATTCGAACAGTTCATTATAAACGTCTAAATAGATTAGTATTCACAATTAAAATAGAAAAAAAACATTTGAGTTGGATGTTGATGTTTCTGGAGAAGTCGTTGGATATTTTGTTATGAGTGTGAAAGAAGGCACTGACACACAAAATAGATAAAATGATACAAGCGAGAATGAGCATCGAGAACAAACAAATTGATATCTGAAGATAAAGTGTATAAAAGCATAATTACATTTGTTGACCTTCAGAATGAATATTTCCAATGATCGGTCTTTCGCAAGCGATGGAATAACAATCGTAGTCTTGCTTGAAGGATACATGACCGTCTTTGATTTCTGTAAAGCAACGACGTTTTATTCATACGAATGAATCAACCTGCACAGCTGGTTTCTTTTTTGTGATGTATATCAAATATGAAAGCACTCCGACTGCACTAAGACACGACAGTACACCAAATAAGGCAGATGGTACTGACGAGTTCTGTAAAATTGTATTGTGACGTTGACGTTTTTTGTGTTCTTACCGGGGCCTTTTCTTCCATTTCACGAATCAATACATCGAATGACGTTTTGTTATTCACATTGAACAAGTACTATATTGAATGAATCATATGAATGAACAATTGCGGTTTGCTTTCTACCTGTATCACTCCTCTCAGCGTCTGTTCGGATGGCGTCTCGACATTGTGTGAGGCGATGGAGTCTGCCGCCGCTGCCATCAGTCTATCCTGCCACTCCGTACTCTTCCGGAGGTCAGACACCGGAAGAACGTTGTAGGAAGCTCGACATTCTAAAAACAACAACACATGTTATTGAGCCTTGAAAGATTTCCCCAAAAACGGACACTTGTTATCAAGGGTTATTTAGTTATAGACTCAGTGGGACATACCCACAAATGCTCGATTTTTTTTCGATTTTTACATACCCACAAATGCTCGATGTTTACCACGTTATGGTAGTTGTCAACACATAACTGTGCACAATCTTCTGTGTTCGCTTTCTCAAAGATCGGAGAGCAACTATAATGTCCGAGTGACAATGAAAAAAAACGAAGTTGTAATCTCGGGAGTTCGACCTCCCTCGCTTATATATCCCTTGCACCATTCCGCCGATAAATCTCCGTTCGCATTCCTCTCTCATCAATAAAGCTACAACACTTCTGTCCGTAATGGATTCGAGTTGTGAATTGGAATCACCCGCAATTACTTATATCTTTTTTGGTCTCTAAGAACGTGTTTTTTTCTATCTTTCATGTCTCAATAATGAGATCGAACAAATCTGCATATCATGCACCAAAAGCGAGGACATGCATATAGTGCGTAGTCAATCATTAGCATGTCGAGAAAACACATTTGGTCGGAAATGGATTGCGATGCACGTGATCTTTGTGCACCAGAAACCTGACACCGGTGTGTGCACCACTACCGTAATGGTACCAGATCGAGAACCAGCATTTCTCCGTTATCATTCCGCTACACTACCACACCAGCAGGCAAACTGTCAACGACTAGAATCAATCGATAATCGACCGATATTATCCGATAGTCGTTCGAAAACGGTTACCTTCCCGCACTGGGTACGCTCACACGCGGATAAATAGATGCTTTCTAAAATATTTTGGAACTAACTTCTGTTTCTCTTTTATTTATGTTGTTAAGTATTGCATTTATTTATGTTTTCTTGGATGGTACAACATGGTGTTATGTCGCGCTGAGCGACGCGGTCATACACCGAAGAGGGGTCGAAAAAGAACGACGAAAATGAAGCCTCATTTTCTAGGCTTGTGTTCCCTCCCACCCAGCCCATTTGTGAAGACGGAGAATATCCACCCACCCACCGGTAGAGGGAGAGAAGCTGTCGATGTAAGCGCTTGCTAGCAGTCATCTCTCTTGTTGACGTCACAGAGAAAATACTTTGGCAGAGCCCATGATGATTGCATATCAGTCAAATCGCGGAATAGTTATTAGTCTTGCATTGACTATCAAATTACGTTCTAGACGAAAACTATTTTGTGGTGGCGGTGGCGGCGAATTACCTAGGGAAAGCGCTACGACCAGGGCGTGTTCCATTTCTAACACAATTCCTTGAGTAAGCATGGCGCATTGACCCAACGAACGCATACCACTGGTGTAAGCAACTCTTTGAACTGAACATAAAACTAGAAAAATCGCACGATTAGACTGGTGAGAGGAGCACAATGAAACCGAGTTACCTGCAATATCTCGGCACTACCAACACTGTCTTGATGAAGAAATAAGCGGGTATAGTAGATTATTTTCAGGTTGGAGCGAGACTAGTCATTAAGAGTTGGCCGTAGTGCGCATATCAGACCACCGCGCGTCCCCGCATCGTCCTCGCCCACTACAGAAGAGTCGCAGGCACCATCGAAGCCACGACACCCTCGACGTGTACCCCAGCCTCCATCTCCCATCTAGTCGATCAACGTTCAAGTCTTTTTATCTTGTGTCTTGTTGCTAATCTAGTAGCTGCCCCCATTGTAAGGTCCTTTGATCTGTTGCAATGCCTTGCCCTTCTAACGTGTACTGTGTGGGGCCCCATTGGTCATCCGTCAGCATGAAGCCCCGCCCCTAATCGTGTTCCATGATGTGCAACAGACAAGAAAACGGGATTCTGTCGTAGTGAAGCGGAGTTATAATCGCAATACTCATAGAAAGTAACAAAGATGGCCGTACCAATTGTTGTCAGCCGAAAACACGACAGAGTCTTAGATTGTATTGACTATCGACATTACTCTCGGTTAGTGCGATAGAGTGGATGCGTTGAAACCCTGGCCACTGAATACGTTGTGTCTCGAACAGAGCATCGGCATCGGGAATTCTACCACTATCAAACATAGTTTCATCAACTATAACATAACAGTTTTGAGCACTTACTAGCAGTTGACAGGCTTTTGATGGCTGCGGTTTTGGAAGTCAGTCCTTCGCCGAAAATCGATCGACACATGAGGAGAAGGAGCAGAAGCCTGGAAGGAAGACACACACCGATGAGCGAGAGACACAGGACAGACCGGGAGGGGGAGGGAGAGAGCGGGAAATGAACACACCTCCACACGGGACGAGGCATGGCCGAGAAATGACGGTGGGGGAGGAGAAAAGACGAGATGAGATGATGAATGAACAGTAAACAACATCAATCTACACACTTTCCGAAAAATCACGATTAATCGTTATAAAATGAACACGACAGAAAACGTTTTTTTTTCATTACACCGGCTGTTTCGGTTCCCCCTTCCCGATTATCGGCCCTTTGCCGGCACATGACAGAGATATGAGGTCCACACTTGTTGCAATGTTTCATTATCTTTCAAAAGTATGTATGCTACAGAAATAGTTGAAATTGCAGTCAACCATCTAACGAAAGACTTATAGTCTCAAAATTGTGATAACGATTGGGGAAGCATAAAATCATTTCGGTACGTATAGTGTGTGTTTTCGCGCGACTCGAATAGACGTAAGAAATTTGCAAAAAATAGTACCGGCAGACGGACTCGAACCAGAGACTCTTTTCTGGATAAGTGAACTCGCTATCCACTCGGCCACCGAGCCTGTGGCTACAGTTCGAAAACAGAAGATGTCATGCGCGGTATCAAAACTTTCGCGAGCCATACGTCACTTCCGGTCAGAGTTCTGCGGCTGGATTTTTGGCTCCGACTCTCTATAGGGACTGCTTACAAACTAGCGTCGAGAGTTTGCGAGTTGTGGGGTGGGACCGGGTGCCATTCCCGCGTGAGATACTACACAGTAACACTAAATACACTCAATACACTCAATACACTCAGTACACTCAATCCACTGCAAGGAAAAACAACCACACCAAAATAATAAGAATCTATTGCAGGTTTGAAGAGCAGTGGGCGGGGCTTTAGCGACGCGCGTATTGCCCGCCAGATGTGCACACTTGACCGCGCAGTAACGAGGAAACGGACTACAAAAATGTTGTCGTTGCACTGCTGTAATAAATGGGTGGCTTAATTGCTGTTCTTGATCTTAATACAGTAGCACTGCGGTGCTACAGAGCTGCAGAAGAACCAGAAGACCGTCGACAAGGCAGTCAGCAAGATGGTCCCCGACGGAGACTCGACAGAGTTCATGGTACGTCAAATATCGCTTTCTCATTGTTGTTGTTTGTTGTTATTGTTATTGTTGTTTGATACATTTTTGATACATTTTTGGCCGCCACTGTATGTGAGCGCGCGTTCGGGTGCGCGCGCCGCACGGAATTAGAGCGCATTGTGAACGATGAACAATATGCAAAATATATATTTTTGAAATCAACTTATGAATTTTTCTTTAAGGTAATTCATTTTTGAAATCAACAAATGAATTACCTCTGAGAACTAATTGCTATACCATATCCAACCATCTGAAAATCTCATTGTGGTCCCTAATCCCTAATGCTGTACCCGACGTAAGTATGTAGTTGTAACGTATGTAGTTGTGACGGCTCCTCGTACGAGTATGCTGTACTGTTGTACCCGGCGCAGTTGTAACGCGAAGTGATCGTGGGCACAATCAAAAGTGGCAGCAAACTTCAGACCGACTGCTACAACCGTAAAAAAAACAAAATGCGTACACAAAACTCTTTATTCATCTTTTTACAATCACAGTTTGTGTTTACTCATAACTATAAAAACATAGCTTTGTTATATCATACCGTTTAAAGAGTGAAACATTTTTACGCACAGTAAAGGTGAGTAATATAAGTTGTAAGATGAAGTGAGTGTCTTCAGTAGTTAGATGCGGCTGAGAGGCTTGAAACTGGCGAGAATCGCCTTCTTGTCCCTCGAAGTAGCACGCGTGGCAAGGGACTTTAATAGACAAAAGAGGGTTATGTTCATTAAAAACTTGTCTCACCTCGTATTGCTCCCTGTCATGTAACTTCGCAGAGTTGATCCAGTCGAGATCAATCTAGAAAAGTGTTATGAGAACCGAAGAGAAAGACTCACAATGAGATCGCACTCCGCTCCCATCATGATATGCATCATTGCACTGTAGTCAAGAAATGCCTTCGGGTTGATGTAATAGATATGCCTGAATCAAATTACATTTCATTTTGTGAGATAACTAACTTTATGATGTCGAGCATCGCGACAGGGAGACCATTTTTCAGCAATGATTTCCTGTCTGTAATCAAAATACAATGTCTGTCAATTGAACGTGATTACTAACATTTTCCTTGGAGTAGATTGTACTTTTCCTCAAGAACCTGGTCATAATTCATGCTTCCTTTCCACGGTAGCTTTTGGAACATCTAAATATCGATTAGTATACTCATATTAGATAATGCAATATAGTTAATGTTGGCTTAGCCGTTTACAGTTACAGTGTTCGCTTCTAGTCTTCTAGAGTCTTCCTCACTCAGTAGGCAAACTCAGTATCCAGTAGGCTGTATTCATTTATAATTTCTTTTATCGATAGTTCAGATTAAAGAAGGACTCCTTGGAATGTGCCAGCCGGCGCGAAATGCTCGCCCCAGTGCCAGTCTGCCGCATGTCTTCGTGTTAAAACCAATTTCACTATTTTCTACCGTGTCTCTGTCACTGGGTCAGCCCTCGTTTTGCGCGGGAAATCAACAGCAGTGAGGAAAAGTGTGCGTGACTCGCTCGGCTTCTTTCATCTTGTGCCAGCCAAACACAGAATCGATCATCAAAAAGGCGCGAACTCGTTTCGTGGAGGCAAACTCGTGTCTCTGTGGTTGCGCCTGCCCAGCTGATTAGGGGCGGTCTTGCGGCACTGGCAAAACGCCAAAATCTTGCGCCCAAAGTGACGGTCAATAGTATTCGTACTGCCGAAAAAATGTTGGTTATGCAAATTTTGGTGAGTAAAAAACTCGTTCTTCTGTAGATATGTTAAAATCACGATACCCTATAAATAATGACCCCTAATGTTGTTTTCCGTGGAGGCCTTCTTTAATGCTACTGCCAAGTGCCTTCTAACTGTCCTACTGACTAACTAGTTTGAACAATAGTTTGACTGACATCAGTTTGAAGATTACTGCACCTCAATACCCATGTAGAGCCAGGATTCGAGGTCGTCGCAAGGTCGCTGTCGTCTCATTTCGTGGGCAGCCCGCGAAGCATATCTCAACTTATCTCAATCATGTATTTCAGTGACTTAATCTCACCGCAGAGATCCAATGAAACCGTGTTCATTTCCTTTGCGAACATTGACTTTTCCTTTAACATCAACGCTGCGCCAAGCCATTCCAAAGTCGAGAATGAACACCGTTTTCTCATTCTGTTTTCCACCGATCGCAAAGTTTCCGGGTTTGATGTCCCTGAATGTAAAAAGTGTTTTCTGAAAGTGATATCAACTGACCTGTGAACGAATCCACAACGGTGCAGCTGATGAATTGCGTTGAATGTCTGGATACAGAGATACATCGCAGAGAACGAACTGAAATATATAATTGTGATTCCTAATTGTTTCGACCATAGTAGTTTACTCACTTCAGTTTCTTCACATGCTGTTGAACAGTGGTCAGAGATTTTCCGACCAGATTCATAACCAAAAAATCAAAGCTTGGAGTATGACCTAAAAAGTGTGTTCAAGTTAAAAAGAGTTGGCGCGTACAGTTTTAAGACACTTAAGTGACTTAAAGAAACAGTGGCGACTTATTTTCGACTCGGAGTAATATATTAACCTAACGCATTTGCAGTTTTTGCGAAAGAACGACGATTTTGCGTTGTTTTCGATTCTACAACTGCCAAGAATGCAGCTCAAAATTTGAATTGCCCGCTAACACTTCACTGGAAAAATATAGGTCGGAGACGTAACCGCAAATGAACAACGGACTTTTTTTATTGTTGGTATTGCGTTAATCTCACTACTCATAGAGAGTAACAAGGATATAGCCGTACCAATTGTTCTCCGCCGAAAACAAGACAGAGCCTTGGATTATAACGACTGTGAGAACTACATTAGTTCTACTAACGTGTTATTGAAGCACGCTAGTCGATAAACACAAGACTGTTACTTGCTTACTGTTACTTGCTTCTTGGATCAGTTAATGTTCGCTGCGTTGTGACCCTAATCTTCATGAGTTCGTTTCCTGTCACTGGCAAATGTTTTGTTCGTGTAAAAATGAGGAGCTTTGGCAGGTCGTACATAGCAGAAATAAGTCGCCACTGTGCCTTTGAGAATTGAAGTGATAGTCAAGCGCAAGATTTCGGAAAAGACGACTAATAGAGAGCGCAGACAGCGATTGTATATCTATTCCTCCGCAGCCATTCTACCTTTGTCAACGAGCTGAACGATTTGGTTTCGGTTTTCGAGAGCGTTAGCCGAGACATCCATGAGTACCAAAATCTCAGTCTAAATGATCCGATCAGTGAAAATACGTAATCTAAAATCTACTATGAGCGTTGCGGAAGCTCCACTTTTCTCCGTCTTGATTGCGTATTTTTCTTCGATTTGTTTGCGTGTGCCTATTGTCGATTTCTCATTCCCTTTTAATCCTTCTTTTCCTTTGATTGCTTCATAGACCTCTCCGTAGGTTCCTGCTCCCAACCGTTTTCCAAGAAGATATTCATCATTGCAACCTTTCAGATACGTTCCAGTCAGTTTCTAAACGTGTGTTATTTTTCACACATTAGATGATACATAATGAACACACGCACTCTCTCTTTCTCTGATACTACTTCCTCATTTTTCTTGCCCATATTCAGTATAGCTATTTGGAAATCCACGTAGTTCATCGCGTATTCTAGCCGTCTCTTTCGAAGTCCAGCGTAGTCTTCCGAAACAGAAACTGCCTTCATTTTATCGACAAACGAATCCTTGCGATCATTCAGATAGTAGTAAATCTTCGAAGCTTCGCCATACGTGTAGTTCTGGGGAAAATGATTGAGAAACCATCAAAAACGCTTACCATGATGTGAAACTGGAAGAAGCATATGTAAGTGAAGTAGTACTGCCATTTGTCTGTGTAACTGTTCGGTCGGAACAAACGCATCGACTGAAGAAAAGTCAAAGAGAAAACGTGAATAAAACTACCTTGATGAGATTGAATGGTTGAGGATTAGGATCAGAGTCAACAATTCCCATTAGCACATCCATACCTGAAAGTCATGGTTAAGTTGGGAAAGCATGATAATATATAAAATCTAGTACCGACGAAAGCGGCGCTCCTTCCGAGTCCGTCAGTGCAGTGGACGACCACTGGCTCGTCCGTGAATCCAATCTTTTCGTATATCGTCTTCATCACATGTGCCAACTCTTCCGGGTTTTCAGGAGCAAGACAGTCTTGCCATCCAGTGTATTGTAGCAATTCCACCCTTTTCTTCACGTACCCACTAAATAACATAGCGATATAGTTTCATTATTTTCATAAACATACTTTGACACAGTGAAAACCATGTGATTAAGATTTTTGACTGCAGCCTTTTTCTTGGACTTGCATTTGATCTAAAGGTCCCGATGCAGTCTCTCGAATAGGGAATAGGTCAATCATACCGTGTACTTTGCGAATTTGTTTTCGAACACTCGTGGTGTCTTCTGGTTCCAATACTCGAAACACTTCTCGACAGACTTTCCTTTCTGCATTTCAAGAAAGTCGCATAGCATGACAATTGCCTTGCAGTTGTATCGAAAGACCACATGCCAGAAGTCAATGGCAGTGTCAGCGGTCGGAGCAGAGGTTACAATGTATCTATGCAGAAATTATCTCTCATGAATGATTTTGGATAACGTACTTGTGTGCGTTTCCCATTGGAACAACCCAATTTCCATCAAAGTAGTTGGCTTCTCCCGGCCACCCCAAATCAACCACAGTTGAATCCACGGATTCTATTTCCGTTTCATTCACACCACTCATTTTCGATTTTTGAATTAGTGTTTTCATGAAGTTCTTATACACCTTCCTCGGATCTACTCCAACGCAATCCTAAAAAACTTTTTTTTGTTCGTTTTTTCTCAAACAAACCAGAGATATTCCGACGCTGTTTCCGAACTTCATTTGATTTTCGATTTTCAGATCACGCTGAAAATGTCAAAATTACAAAACAATGTGAATATCAGAGATACTTCAAATCCTTGAAGGAACTTGATTCTGATTGGGTCAATTGTTCGAAGTCGACTAATCAGGAAGAACACAATACCAAACAACCAGAGACATGCAGTGTCTATGTCTAAATGTTGTCTCATGAATTTTGTTTCTTCAAAGCGTAATGCTTACACATTGTGCTGATAGCCAAGTAGAATGGCTTGATTTGATTGCAGGCTCGAGTTACAATGTTGGAATAAATGAGACTCATCTGACAATTCTTCGGCAATGCATTCATAAGACTAGTCTGGAACACATTCAAAGTGAAAACATATATGTACTCTTTTTACCTTGATATCTTCTGTACTGTTTTCAATTTTTGTGAACAGTTCATAAACTCCAGGTTCTTTGATTGTGTAGTTCAAATGATTGATGAGGTCATCGAAAACCGTGAGATTATAGCATCCTGGCCTAATTCTCGCACAGTTCCAATCTTTCTGAAAACTAACTTTACAGAAATAAGTACAAGAAGCAGACCAGGAAGTTTTTGATAGCCAAATTAGAGCCTCCCATATAGCGCATAACTTCACCATCGTGGTCATTTTCAAAACATTCTACGGAGAGATCAGCCAACCCGTCGCATTTTTGTAAAGTAGAATTGACATTCTGATTGAACTGCAGGTACTCATTCTTGAGTTTCTGATACACAAAAGTATTATCAATGTTGTGAACCAAATTACCATACCGTAACCAGGTCGAGAATATCGGATATATATTTAGCGGACACTGATTGAATAGATTCACGCGTCATGGAAAGTTCGTCACGAATACCTTAAAATATTTTGTTTATGCGTTAAACCAAGTCAAATTATACCTTGCAAAGAACGATCTGTGTATTCTTCGAAGAAAACGTGTCCATTTTCGTTATAACAATGCTGTACATTTCTGAAAAATGTTTTGTTTAGATGTTTAGATGTTTAGATGTATTTAGATGTTGTATACGTGTCTAAAACCAACAATGCGCTGCGATGTAGAAACGTTTCGTTCATGTTTCCAGCAATTTTCCAGACATCATTTTTGTTTCCCATAAAGAAATTGCAGTTCATTTGGCGTACATTGGCAAAGTTGGTAACAATCCTAAATCGTTTGAAAAATGTTTCAAGTTTCATTCTCTTTCGAAAAGTACACGAGTAAAGAGGAGTGGTTTGTTTTGATCTAATTCAACAAAAGCACATGCATAAAATCTCTTCGCAGCTGACTAAAATTTCAAAACAAACCTGCTCTTTCGAACGATGTTTTAAAACTCTAATTGTTTTCTTGTTAGCATGTTGAGTTCAGGTATTCAGGATACTGTTAATCCCAACAAGTAACTTGCAACAAAATGTATGACACGATTATAGTGCATACTATATTTTTCATCGATCAGAAAGAGCAGGTTTGTTTTGAAATTTTAGTCAGCTGCGAAGAGATTTTATGCATGTGCTTTTGTTGAATTAGATCAAAACAAACCACTCCTCTTTACTCGTGTACTTTTCGAAAGAGAATGGATGTCCTTTTCTCAAATTTCGAAGAAATTGTTTTTCAGGTTGATGTGCCGAACATGTTATGTATACATATTCGAAACTTTAGAAAACGTATCCTGAATATGGAAACGCACTGCTTTGTCGAATCGCTCGTGCGCCTGCCAATGCCAGTCTCTCATTGACACGCGCTATTTCGCGTCTCTCTCTCTTACCCACTCACTCCGCTCCGCACACTCCCCTCCCCCCACAGTTTTCGCGCCAAAACTGGGGCGGTGGCCTGGACGGCGAGCCGACACGAGAGTGGGTGAACGAAGGGCGGGGCATGCGCTCAGCCAATCAGAGTGCGCACGCAAGAGAGCCGAGCGACCAATGAGCGCAAAGTGCAGTGGGCGGAGCTTACGTGATGCACACCGTCGTCGCCGCCGCCGCCGTCGTAAACACGTTTAGTGGCAAAGCGGGAGAGAGCAAGAGAGGGCGGTTTTTGGATGCCGCAACCGATATTGGTTTCACGAATCATACTCATAGGTCTTACAAAGTGATATTCTAACAAATAACGCACACTAATTAAGTATATTGTATTAGAATAGAGAAATCGTGTGTGCCTTGGGAGTGGCGTGTTGCGCGCGTCACAGCTCAAAACAAACGGGCGCCGCTGCGCGCCGCCCCTAATAACTTACAACATGCAAACAGAAGGTATGATCATAAGCAGAAAAAATACGGTAGATCCGATCATTATAACTTTTGGATTAACTAAACAGCTAGTGTAAAAATTAGGTTTCATATTTTATCTCACTGGGAACGAAGTAGAATATCATCACCAATAAACAGCTCAGAGAAATGAATATTGCAAAACCCTGGATCATTTCACCGACATCGTCGTTACTTATTATGTACTGAAAATAACAAGAAACGATTATATCATGAAAATGCCTACGGTTTTTTGCCTACCTCGACGGATTTTCCGCCTATTTCTTTATTTTCTTTGTCAATTGTATACAATTCATTGTATATCTTAATATGAGAGAAATGTAGAAAATTATCTGATTAATGTTTACCGGAGACGAAAACATATTGGTCGGTCGTTCGAACCTGATATGTTGTATTTTCTTAGTGTATAAAGTAGCGTTGTTGTTCAAAACGTTGTGAATATTGTATATACTTTTCTGAAAGAACGTCAACGTAGATCATTTTTAAGTGGCAAACCTCATCGTTTTGGAAAAACTGTTTGAATAAATGGAAGAAATCATATGTCCTTTTGATAGATTCCACAGCCTTGTTAGCGAGACTTAATTCCACAAGATCGTTTTGGATCAACTTCGCAAATTCTTTCTCAAATAACATTATTAGTAAATATCGAAATTCAGAAACAACTTTTGATGAATTCAGACTGGAAAATATACTATACAAGTTCACGTTCTCGAAATGATCCTCGAGATTTTTCTAAATATGAACCATTTTTTTTGATCTACTTAAACAGTTGTTTACCACAGTTTCATTAGGATGACCATTACTCAACACTTTCGCACTTATTTCGTTCAACTAAGAAGTATCATGAATGTAAAAATGGTGTATTGAATAATTTCATACCTGTGTTCGAAAAACTGTTTTAAGAGCAGTGATTCTGTTCGTTTCAGGATTCTCTATAGAACTTCGAATAGCACACATGAATTCAAACATTTCATTATAAACGTCTAAATAGATTAGTATTCACAATTAAAATAGATAAAAATACATTTGAGTTGGATGTTGATGTTTCTGGAGAAGTCGTTAGATATTTTGTTATGAGTGTGAAAGAAGGCACTGACACACAAAATAGATAAAATGATACAAGCGAGAATGAGCATCGAGAACAAACAAATTGATATCTGAAGATAAAATGTATAAAAGCATAATTACATTTGTTGACCTTCAGAATGAATATTTCCAATGATCGGTCTTTCGCAAGCGATGGAATAACAATCGTAGTCTTACTTGAAGGATACAAGACCGTTTTTGATTTCTATAAAGCAACGACGTTTTATTCATACAAATGAATCAACCTGCACAGCTGACTTCTTTTTTGTGATGTATATTAAATAGCAAAGCACTGCGACCGCACTAACACACGACAGTACACCAAATAATGCAGATGGTACTGACGAGCTCTGTAAATTTGTGTTGTGATGTTGCCGCTTTTGTGTTCATACCGGGGCCTTTTCTTCCATTTCACGAATCAATACATCGAATGACGTTTTGTTACTCTTATTGAACAAGTACTATAATGAATGAATCATATGAATGGACAATTGCGGTTCGCTGTCTACCTGTATCACTCCTCTCAGCGTCTGTTCGGATGGCGTCTCGACATTGTGTGAGGCGATGGAGTCTGCCGCCGCTGCCATCAGTCTATCCTGCCACTCCGTACTCTTCCGGAGGTCAGACACCGGAAGAACGTTGTAGGAAGAACGACATTCTAAAAACAACAACACATGTTATTGAGCCTTGAAAGATTTCCCCAAAAACGGACACTTGTTATCAAGGGTTATTTAGTTATAGACTCAGTGGGACATACCCACAAATGCTCGATTTTTTTTCGATTTTTACATACCCACAAATGCTCGATTTTTACCACGTTATGGTAGTTGTCAACACATAACTGTGCACAATCTTCTGTGTTCGCTTTCTCAAAGATCGGAGAGCAACTATAATGTCCGAGTGACAATGAAAAAAAAACGAAGTTGTAATCTCGGGAGTTCGACCTCCCTCGCTTATATATCCCTTGCACCATTCCGCCGATAAATCTCCGTTCGCATTCCTCTCTCATCAATAAAGCTACAACACTTCTGTCCGTAATGGATTCGAGTTGTGAATTGGAATCACCCGCAATTACTTATATCTTTTTTGGTCTCTAAGAACGTGGTTTTTTCTATCTTTCATGTCTCAATAATGAGATCGAACAAATCTGCATATCATGCACCAAAAGCGAGGACATGCATATAGTGCGTAGTCAATCATTAGCATGTCGAGAAAACACATTTGGTCGGAAATGGATTGCGATGCACGTGATCTTTGTGCACCAGAAACCTGACACCGGTGTGTGCACCACTACCGTAATGGTACCAGATCGAGAACCAGCATTTCTCCGTTATCATTCCGCTACACTACCACACCAGCAGGCAAACTGTCAACGACTAGAATCAATCGATAATCGACCGATATTATCCGATAGTCGTTCGAAAACGGTTACCTTCCCGCACTGGGTACGCTCACACGCGGATAAATAGATGCTTTCTAAAATATTTTGGAACTAACTTCTGTTTCTCTTTTATTTATGTTGTTAAGTATTGCATTTATTTATGTTTTCTTGGATGGTACAACATGGTGTCATGTCGCGCTGAGCGACGCGGTCATACACCGAAGAGGGGTCGAAAAAGAACGACGAAAATGAAGCCTCATTTTCTAGGCTTGTGTTCCCTCCCGCCCAGCCCATTTGTGAAGACGGAGAATATCCACCCACCCACCGGTAGAGGGAGAGAAGCTGTCGATGTAAGCGCTTGCTAGCAGTCATCTATCTTGTTGACGTCACAGAGAAAATACTTTGGCAGAGCCCATGATGATTGCATATCAGTCAAATCGCGGAATAGTTATTAGTCTTGCATTGACTATCAAATTACGTTCTAGACGAAAACTATTTTGTGGTGGCGGTGGCGGCGAATTACATAGGGAAAGCGCTACGACCAGGGCGTGTTCCATTTCTAACACAATTCCTTGAGCAAGCATGGCGCATTGACCGAACGAACGCATACCACTGATGTAAGCAACTCTTTGAACTGAACGAAGTACTAGAAAAATCGCACGATTAGACTGGTGAGAGGAGCACAATGAAACCGAGTTACCTGCAATATCTCGGCACTACCAACACTGTCTTGATGAAGAAATGAGCGGGTATAGTAGATTCTTTCAGGTTGGAGCGAGACTAGTCATTAGGAGTGGGCCGTAGTGCGCAGATCCGACCACCGCGCGTCCCCGCATCGTCCTCGCCCACTACAGAAGAGTCGCAGGCACCATCGAAGCCGCGACACCGTCGACGTGTATCCCCAGCCTCCATCTCCCATCTAGTCGATCAACGTTCACTTCTTTTTATTTTGTGTCTTGTCGCTAATCTAGTAGCTGCCCCCACAGTAAGGTCCTTTGATCTGTTGCAATGTCTCCGCCCTTGTAACGTGTACTGTGTGGACCCCCATTGGTCATCCGTCAGCATAAAGCCCCGTACCTAATCGTCCATGGTGTACAACAGACAAGAAAACGGAATTCTGTCGTAGAAGCGGAGATATAATTGCAATACTCATAGAAAGTAACAAAGATGACCGTACCAATTGTTGTCAGCCGAAAACACGACAGTCTTGGATTGTATTGACTATCGACATTACTCTCGGTAAGTGCGATAGAGTGGATGCGTTGAGCAAAGCCAAGTAACCCTGGCCACTGGATACGTTGTGAAACCATCGGCATCGGGAATTTTACCACTATCAAACAGAACTACATTAACGGAAATCTACCACTATCAAACAGAGTTCCATCAACATAACAGTTTTGAGCACTCACTAGCAGTTGACAGGCTTTTGATGGCTGCGGTCTTGGAAGTCAGTCCGTCGCCGAGAATCGATCGACACATGAGGAGAAGGAGCAGAAGCCTGGAAGGAAGACACACACCGATGAGCGAGAGAGACAGGATAGACCGGGAAGGGAAGGGAGAGGGCGGGAAATGAACACACCTCCACACGGGACGAGTCATGGCGGAGAAATGACGGTGGGGGAGGAGAGAAAGACGAGATGAGATGATGAATGAACAGTAAACAACATCAATCTACACACTTTTCGAAAAACCAAACGTTATGAAATAAACACGACAGAAAACTTTTTTTTAATACACCGGCTGTTTCGGTTTCCCCTGCCCTATTATCGGTCCTTTGCTGGCACATGGCAGAGATATTTTTGTGTAGCGGCAGGAGTCCGGATACTGAGACCCGGTGCATCCGATGGGCTATAGCACGTTTTGATCCCTCCTTTCACTCTCCTTTTCGCTGGACGCTCCTTTCATAAAAAATAGTTTTAAACGCCAGAGGCGGGGCCTTGATTTCGATTGGCGATAGAGTAGGTAAAAGCGAGAGAGCAGGCGTTCGCACCTCCGCCAGCTGTCTGGTTTGTGCTCAGTCCGCAAAAGTACGCATCGGGTGCGTATGCCCGGCGCGGTTTACTCGCACCGGGTGAGGCAGGTCTTAAGGAATCGTGAACGCATTTGGAGACGGCTCCTCGTACGAGTATGCTGTACTGCTGTACCCGGCGCAGTTGTAACGCGAAGTGATCGTGAGCACAATCAAAAGTGGCGGCATACTTCAGACCGATCGCTACCCGTACATGTGTTTTCTATAACCATGTGAGAAAATTCATCTCAGAACCGTAAAAAAGCAAAATGCGTACACAAAACTCTTTATTCACCGTTTTACAATCACAGTTTGTGTTTACTCATAACTCTAAAAACATAGCTTTGTCATATCATACCATGATAAGAGTAAGACATTTTACGCACAGTAAGGGTGAGTAATATAAGTTGTAAGATAAAGTGAGTGCCTTCAGTAGTTAGATGCGGTTGAGAGGCTTGAAACTGGCGAGAATCGCCTTCTTGTCCCTCGAAGTAGCACGCGTGGCGAGGGACTTTAATAGACAAAATAGGTTTATGTTTAGTAAAAACTTGTTTTACCTCGTATTGCTCCCTGTCATGTAACTTCGCAGAGTTGATCCAGTCGAGATCAAGCTAGAAACGTGTTATGAGAACCGAATAGAAAGACTCACAATGAGATCGCACTCCGCTCCCATCATGATATGCATCATTGCACTGTAGTCAAGAAATGCCTTCGGGTTCATGTAATAGATATGCCTGAATCAAATTACATTTCATTTTGTGAGATAACTAACTTTATTATGTCGAGCATCGCGACAGGGAGACCATTTTTCAGCAATGATTTCCTGTCTGTAATCAAAATACAATGTCTGTCAATTGAACGTGATTACTAACATTTTCCTTGGAGTAGATTGTACTTTTCCTCAAGAACCTGGTCATAATTCATGCTTCCTTTCCACGGTAGCTTTTGGAACATCTAAATATCGATTAGTATACTCATATTAGATAATGCAATATAGTTAATGTTGGCTTAGCCGTTTACAGTTACAGTGTTCGCTTCTAGTCTTCTAGAGTCTTCCTCACTCAGTAGGCAAACTCAGTATCCAGTAGGCTGTATTCATTTAAAATTTCTTCAATCGATAGTTCAGATTAAAGAAGGACTCCTTGGAATGTGCCAGCCGGCGCGAAATGCTCGCCCCAGTGCCAGTCTGCCGCATGTCTTCGTGTTAAAACCAATTTCACTATTTTCTACCGTGTCTCTGTCACTGGGTCAGCCCTCGTTTTGCGCGGGAAATCAACAGCAGTGAGGGAAAGTGTGCGTGACTCGCTCGGCTTCTTTCATATTGTGCCAGCCAAACACAGAATCGATCATCAAAAAGGCGCGAACTCGTTTCGTGGAGGCAAACTCGTGTCTCTGTGGTTGCGCCTGCCCAGCTGATTAGGGGCGGTCTTGCGGCACTGGCAAAACGCCAAAATCTTGCGCCCAAAGTGACGGTCAATAGTATTCGTACTGCCGAAAAAATGTTGGTTATGCAAATTTTAGTGAGTAAAAAACTCGTTCTTCTGTAGATATGTTAAAATCACGATACCCTATAAATAATGACCCCTAATGTTGTTTTCCGTGGAGGCCTTCTTTAATGCTACTGCCAAGTGCCTTCTAACTGTCCTACTGACTAACTAGTTTGAACAATAGTTTGACTGACATCAGTTTGAAGATTACTGCACCTCAATACTCATGTAGAGCCAGGATTCGAGGTCGTCGCAAGGTCGCTGTCGTCTCATTTCGTGGGCAGCCCGCGAAGCATATCTCAACTTATCTCAATCATGTATTTCAGTGACTTAATCTCACCGCAGAGATCCAACGAAACCGTGTTCATTTCCTTTGCGAACATTGACTTTTCCTTTAACATCAACGCTGCGCCAAGCCATTCCAAAGTCGAGAATGAACACCGTTTTCTCATTCTGTTTTCCACCGATCGCAAAGTTTCCGGGTTTGATGTCCCTGAATGTAAAAAGTGTTTTCTGAAAGTGATATCAACTGACCTGTGAACGAATCCACAACGGTGCAGCTGATGAATTGCGTTGAATGTCTGGATACAGAGGTACATCGCAGAGAACGAACTGAAATATATAATTGTGATTCCTAATTGTTTCGACCATAGTAGTTTACTCACTTCAGTTTCTTCGATACATGCTGTTGAACAGTGGTCAGAGATTTTCCGACCAGATTCATAACCAAAAAATCAAAGCTTGGAGTATGACCTAAAAAGTGTGTTCAAGTTAAAAAGAGTTTGCGCGTACAGTTTTAAGACACTTAAGTGACCTAAAGAAACAGTGGCGACTTATTTTCGACTCGGAGTAATATATTAACCTAACGCATTTGCAGTTTTTGCGAAAGAACGACGATTTTGCGTTGTTTTCGATTCTACAACTGCTAAGAATGCAGCTCAAAATTTGAATTGCCCGCTAACACTTCACTGGAAAAATACAGGTCGGAGACGTAACCGCAAATGAACAACGGACTTTTTTATTGTTGGTATTGCGTTTATCTCACTACTCATAGAGAGTAACAAGGATATAGCCGTACCAATTGTTCTCCGCCGAAAACAAGACAGAGCCTTGGATTATAACGACTGTGAGAACTACATTAGTTCTACTAACGTGTTATTGAAGCACGCTAGTCGATAAACACAAGACTGTTACTTGCTTACTGTCACTTGCTTCTTGGATCAGTTAATGTTCGCTGCGTTGTGACCCTAATCTTCATGAGTTCGTTTCCTGTCACTGGCAAATGTTTTGTTCGTGTAAAAATGAAGAGCTTTGACAGGTCGTACATAGCAGAAATAAGTCGCCACTGTGCCTTTGAGAATTGAAGTGATAGTCAAGCGCAAGATTTCGGAAAAGACGACTAATAGAGAGCGCAGACAGCGATTGTATATCTATTCCTCCGCAGCCATTCTACCTTTGTCAACGAGCTGAACGATTTGGTTTCGGTTTTCGAGAGCGTTAGCCGAGACATCCATGAGTACCAAAATCTCAGTCTAAATGATACGATCAAGGAAAATACGTAATCTAAAAACTACTATGAGCGATGCGGAAGCTCCACTTTTCTCCGTCTTGATTGCGTATTTTTCTTCGATTTGTTTGCGCGTGCCTATTGTCGATTTCTCATTCCCTTTTAATCCTTCTTTTTCTTTGATTGCTTCATAGACCTCTCCGTAGGTTCCTGCTCCCAACCGTTTTCCAAGAAGATATTCATCATTGCAACCTTTCAGATACGTTCCAGTCAGTTTCTAAACGTTTGTTGTTTTTCACACAATAGATGATACATAATGAATACACGCACTCTCTCTTTTTCTGATACTACTTCCTCATTCTTCTTGCCCATATTCAGTATAGCTATTTGGAAATCCACGTAGTTCATCGCGTATTCTAGCTGTCTCTTTCGAAGTCCAGCGTAGTCTTCCGAAACAGAAACTGCCTTCATTTTATCGACAAACGAATCCTTGCGATCATTCAGATAGTTGTAGATCTTCGAAGCTTCGCCATACGTGTAATTCTGGGGAAAAATGATTGAGAAACCATCAAAAACCCTTACCATGATGTGAAACTGGAAGAAGCATATGTAAGTGAAGTAGTACTGCCATTTGTCTGTGTAACTGTTCGGTCGGAACAAACGCATCGACTGAAGAAAAGTCAAAGAGAAAGCGTGATTAAAACTACCTTGATGAGATTGAATGGTTGAGGATTAGGATCAGAGTCAACAATTCCCATTAGCACATCCATACCTGAAAGTAATGGATACGCATGATACTATATAGATTTCTAGTACCGACGAAAGCGGCGCTCCTTCCGAGTCCATCGGCGCAGTGGACGACCACTGGCTCGTCCGTAAATCCAATCTTTTCGTATATCGTCTTCATCACATGTGCCAACTCTTCCGGGTTTTCAGGAACAAGACAGTCTTGCCATCCAGTGTATTGTAGCAATTCCACCTTTTTCTTCACGTACCCACTAAATACCATAGCGATATGGTTCATTATTATATAAACATACTTTGACACAGTGAAAACCATGTGATTAAGATTTTTGACGGCAGCCTTTTTCTTGGACTTGCATTTGATCTAAAGGTCCCGATGCAATCTCTCGAATAGGTCAATCATACCGTGTACTTTGCGAACTTGTTTTCGAACACTCGCGGTGTCTTCTGGTTCCAATACTCGAAACACTTTTCGACAGACTTTCCTTTCTCCATTTCAAGAAAGTCGCATAGCATGACAATTGCCTTGCAGTTGTATCGAAATACCACATGCCAGAAGTCAATGGCAGTGTCAGCGGTCGGAGCAGAGGTTACAATGTATCTAGAAGTTATCTCTTATGAATGACTTTGAAAAACGTACTTGTGTGCATTTCCCATTGGAACAACCCAATTTCCATCAAAGTAGTTGGATTCACCCGGCCAGCCCAAATCAACAACAGTTGAATCCACGGATTCCATTTCCGTTTCATTCACACCACTCATTTTCGATTTTTGAATCATAGTTTTCATGAAGTTCTTGTACACTTTCCTTGGATCTACTCCAACGCAATCCTAAAACACCGTGTTTTTCATATAATATATATCAAAACATACAAGAGATATTCCGACGCTATTTCCAAATTTCATTTGATTTTCGACTTTCAGATCACGCTGAAGCTGTAAAAATCACATCACAAAAATGATTAATCATTGAAACTTGAACTTTAAATCCTTGGAGGAACTTTATTCTGATTGGATCAATTGTTCGAAGTCGGCTAATCAGGAAGAACACAATACCGAACAGCCAGAGACATGCAGTGTCTATGTCTAAATGTTGTCTCATCAATTTTGTTTCTTCAAAGCGTAATGCTTACACATTGTACTGATAGCCAAGTAGAATGGCTTGATTTGATTGCAGGCTCGAGTTACAAGGTTCGAATAAATGAGACTCATCTGACAATTCTTTGGCAGAGCACTCATAAGACTAGTCTGAAACACATTCGAATCGAAACCTCATCCATATGAGTACTCTTTCACTTTGATATCTTCTGTACTGTTTTCAATTTTCGTGAAAAGTTCATACACTCCAGGTTCTTTGATTGTGTATTTCAAATGATTGATAAGGTCCTCAAACGCCGTCAAATTCTTGCAACTCAAATTCTGTGTCTCACAGTTCCAGTTGTTCTAAAAACTAGATTAGAAGAAAGTACAAGGAAAGCCTAGCAAACCAGAAATTGTTTGATTGCCAAGTTGGATTGCTCCAAATTGTACATAATTTTTCCGTCAGGATCGTTTGCAAAACATTCAATAGATGGCTCGATAACACCGTCGCATTTCCTTTGAGTCGAATTGACTTTTTCATTAAATTGCATGTACTTTTCTTTCAAATCCTAGATTTTTTTGAATAACTTATTTTGAACAATTGTTAGTGTCATACCATAACCCTGTCGAGAATATCGGACACGTATTGAGCTGACATTGTTTGTATATTCTCACGCGTTCTGGACAGTTCATAACGAATTCCTCAAAACGTACATTTACTTCATTCAAAGATACAAAAGCCTATTTCTGATGATTTGTTTATCGTTCATGCGTCACGAAACGGTTATTCAAACACATGTTGAAGGAAATTTCTACGTGCCGCTGTGATCAGAAATATCTGCAGAACGCTGTAAACGCATACATTCTAATTCCCGCCAATCCGCGGTCTCTTATCTTTTCGTGCTCTTTAGCACTTTCGCACTTGTGTCGTCGGCAAAGGGTAGCGGGTAGGAAAAGCGGGTAGGAAAAATCGAGTATGCTCTTGTATATTTAAAGAAGAACTTCGGGAAATCGCGCTTGCAAAATTATCGCGCCTCGAACGTCAGAACGTCAATAGCCAAGGCCTCCGGCAGACTTTTTGCGAGCGAAATGCAAAAAAATCGCAAAACTTTTAACTTGAAAGGTTCGCGAAACTACATATGCATAATCGCGCAAATTTCATTTATAAAGAATGAAAATATACAGAAAAGTCAATTTTCGTACATGGATTCGCGAAAAAAAAGCGAATCTCTGGTATCTCTCCTTTCGCAGCGAAAACGGAGTTCGCGAACATTTTCGCGCGAAAAAAATATGTCACTTATTTTCGCAATTCATTGCCGAAAGCTTTTTCGCGATTCGCACTGCGATTTGCAAGTCGATAATGCATGCTAAAGCATTGCAGTTTTCGCACGTTTTTTTTGCGAAAAAGTCTGCCCGGGGCATAAGTCGTGCCCGGAAGTGGAAGGAACAGTGTACAGACGGTCAGAGCGTATACGGTTAATATGGCAATAGCTAAAAGGCATACATAGATGCGAGTGTATGTTCCCGTTTGTTGGTTGTTTGACGCTAGGAAGCGTGCACAAATCTGCATTTGTAACTGATCACTCTAATGGAAGATGAAACTGATATTTGGAATACTAATGTACGAATTCCCGACATTTACGCTCTTTTCAGTGTTCTCTAACTGAGTGAGTCTATACCTTGTAAAGAACGATCTGCGTATTTCTCAAAGAAAACATGCCCATTCTCGTCATAGCAATGCTGTACATTTCTGAAAAAAATATTCGTTATAGTATTTGTATGTTGTATACGTGGAATTTCACACACAAAGCGTTGCGATGCAGAAATGTTTCGTTCATGTTACCAGCAATTTTCCAGACATCATTTTTGTTTCCCATAAAGTAATTGCAGTTCATTTGGCGAACATTGGCAAAGTTGGTAACAATCCTAAACTGTTTGAAAAATGTTCCAAGTTTCATAACTTACATCATGCAAACAGAAGGTATGATCATAAGCAGAAAGAATACGGTAGATGCGATCATAATAAACTTTGGATTAACTGAATAGCGAATGTTTAAACTGTTTAAATATTTCATCTTACTGGGAACGAAGTAGAATATCATCACCAATAAACAGCTTAGTGAAATGAATATTGCAATTCCTTGGATCATTTTACCGACATCGTCATTTGTTATTATGTACTGAAAATAACAAGAAACGATTATATCGAGATGTATTCACCTCTACGGCTTTTTCGCTTATTTCATTTTTTTCTTTGTCAAGAGTATATAATTCATTGTAGATCTTAAAACGAGAGATATGAAAAAAAATCTTATTTATGTTTACCGGAGACGAAAACATATTATTCGGTCGTTCGAACTTGATATGTTGTATTTTCTTAGTGTATATGGTAGAGTTATTGTTCAAAACGTTGTGAATATTGTAGACACTTTTCTAAAAGAACTTCATCATCAATCATTTTTGAGTGACAAACCTCATCGTTTTGGAAACACTGTTTGAATAAATGGAAGAAATCATATGTCCTGTTGATGGATTCCACAGCCTTAGTAGTAAGACTCGATTCCAAACTCAACGCTATAATGTTTTCCTAAAATAGATATTGAGAGGTTTTCAATTTCAGAAACAACTTTTGAATAATTCAAAATCGGAAATAGTATGTTCAAGTTCACTTTTAAAAAATGAGCCATAAGATTGTTCTAAAAAATAAACCTTTTTTTAATACTAAAACTCAGAATAAGTTGCTTACCGCAATTTCTTTTGGATGCCCATTACTTAGTACTTTCTCAGTTATTTCATTAACCTTGAACGTATCATGAATGTTTAAACAATATTTCAAGAAATACCTGTGTTCGAAAAACTGTTTTAAGAGCAGTGATTCTGTTCGTTTCAGGATTCTCTACAGAACTTCGAATAGCACACATGAATTCGAACAGTTCATTATAAACGTCTAAATAGATTAATATTCATAATTTAAAAAGAAAAAAATACATTTGAGTTGGATGTTGATGTTTCTGGAGAAGTCGTTGGATATTTTGTTATGAGTGTGAAAGAAGGCACTGACACACAAAACAGATAAAGTGATACAAGCGAGAATGAGCATCGATAACAAACAAATTGATATCTGAAGATAAAAGTGTTTTAAGCATAGTTGCATTTGTTAACCTTCAGAATGAATATTTCCAATGATCGGTCTTTCGCAAGCGATGGAATAACAATCGTAGTCTTACTTGAAGGATACATGACTGTCTTTGATTTCTATAAAACAACGACGTTTTGTTTATAAAAATGATTCAACTTGCAGAGCTGACTTCTTTTTTGTGATGTATATTAAATAGCAAAGCACTCCGACCGCACTAACACACGACAGTACACCAAATAAGGCAGATGGTACTGACGAGTTCTGTAAGTTTGTATTGTGACGTTGCCGTTATTGTGTTCATACCGGGGCCTTTTCTTCCATTTCACGAATCAATACATCGAATGACGTTTTGTTATTCACATTGAACAAGTACTATATTGAATGAATCATATGAATGAACAGATACGGTTTTCTGTCTACCTGTATCACTCCTCTCAGCGTCTGTTCGGATGGCGTCTCGACATTGTGTGAGGCGATGGAGTCTGCCGCCGCTGCCATCAGTCTATCCTGCCACTCCGTACTCTTCCGAAGGTCAGACACAGGAAGTACGTTGTACGAAGCACGGCATTCTGAAAACAACACATGTTATTGTGCCTTGAGACATTTCCCCAAAGACGGACACTTGTTATCAAGAGTTATTTATTTAAAGACTCAGTGGGAAGCACATACCCACAAGTGCTCGAATTTTACCTCGTTATGGTAGTTGTCAAAACATAACTGTGCATAATCTTCTGTGTTCGCTTCCTCAAAGATCGGAGAGCAATTATAATGTCCGAGTGGCAAAGAAAAAACGAAGTTGTAATCTCGTGGGTTCGACCTCCCTCGCTTTTGTTTCCCTTGCACCATTCCGCCAATAAATCTCCGTTCGCATTCCTCTCTAAGCTACAACACTTCTGTCCGTAATGGATTCGAGTTGTGCATCGGAACCACCCGCAATTACTTGTATCTTTTTGGTTTCTACGAACGTGGTTTCTCTATCTTTCATGTTTCAATGATGAGATCGAGCAGATCTGCAAATCATGCAGCCAAAGCGAGGGCATGCATATAGCGCGTAGTCAATCATAAGCATGTCAAGGAAACCCATTCGGTCGGAAATGGATTGCGTGACTATATGCACGTGATCTTTGTGCACCAGAAACCCGACACCGGTATGTGCACCATTTCCGTAATTATACCAGATCGAGTACCAGCATTTCTCTGTTACCACCCGCTACACTACCACACCAGCAGGCAAACTGTCAACGACTAGAATCAATCGATAATCGACCGATATTATCCGATAGTCGTTCGAAAACGGTTACCTTCCCGCACTGGGTACGCTCACACGCGGATAAATAGATGCTTTCTAAAGTATTTTGGAACCAGCTTCTATTTCTCTTTTATTTTTGTTGGTAAGTATTGCATTTATCGCACTACTCATAGAAAGTAACAAAGATAGCCGTACCAATTGTTCTCAGCCGAAAACACGACAGAGTCTTGGATTATATAACGACTATTGACATTACTCTCAGTGAGTGCGATGGAGTGGATGCGTTGAGCAAAGCCAAGTAACCACGGCCACTGACAAACTTGTGAAACCAGGCTCCCGAACTGCGCATCGGCATTGCGAATTCTACCACTATCAAACAGAGTTTCATAAACTATAACGTAACAGTTTTGAGTACTCACTGGCGGTTGACAGGCTTTTGATGGCTGCGGTCTTGGAAGTCAGTCCGTCGCCGAGAATCGATCGACACATGAGGAGAAGGAGCAGAAGCCTGGAAGGAAGACACACACCGATGAGCGAGAGACACAGGATAGACCGGGAAGGGAAGGGAGAGGGCGGGAAATGAACACACCTCCACACGGGACGAGCCATGGCGGAGAAATGACGGTGGGGGAGGAGAAAAGACGAGATGAGATGATGAATGAACAGTAAACAACATCAATCTACACACTTTTCGAAAAACCACGATCAATCGTTAAAAAATGAACACGACAGAAAACTTTTTTTTAATACACCTGCTGTTTCGGTTTCCCCTGCTCGATTACCGGTCTTTTGCCGGCACATGGCAGAGATATTTTTTTGTATCGGCAGGAGTCCGGGTACTGAGACCCGGTGCATCCGATGGTCTATAGCACGTTTTGATCCCTCCTTTCACTCTCCTACAGCACCACGGTGCTATTTGCAACCGCCACGCCATAATAGACCATGCGAGACATACACATTTATTTCAGAGAGTGAAACGAATAATTAGGTAATAAATCGATTATAAATTCTCTGCCTATCGCTGATCTAGGAACCACAACGAGTGTGAAAGCGCTTCTGGCGAAAGCGTCTATACTTTTGTCACTGAGCACGTGATACCATAAGCAATAACTAAAAATAAATAAATATATTTTTCTTATGGTCATAGTAACCACAAATGATCATCATCTGCTCAGTAACCAGTATAAAATTAATTCAAAAATCATCGCTGCAGGACCAGTTGGAAATAGACAGCTATGTAGTTTACTGTAGTTACACTTCAGGCCAGGAAACGATTTTTCGCAGAAACGATTTTTTTGGGTTTTTTTGTTTTTTTGTTTGTAATTTAAGAATTAAGTGATGTTGTTTTGATATTTGTTGTGTTCATTTATTTGTTTCTAATCGTATAGGTAATCTTCCGGACGATGTACGGGCAGAATGATTTCCCGCTTCCTGTGAGTTCATAGATTTTTTGCTAATAATTTTAGATGTTTGATCAATGTTTTATACAACAAATTTTGTAATGAGATCGTTCCACAACTTTCCACATATGCCAGTAGCAGGCCAGCCAGCCATCCCCGATGCCCATCCCCACTCTGACTGCTCTGCGACTACCACGTCTACACCTACTTCTTCAACAGTACTCACATCTCCCTCATCGGCAGTTTCTCATCCGTTATTATCGTCTACGCAGTGCACTCCTGATCAATACAATCATTCCTCAGTGCAATCTTCCTCGACGACTTGGTCCTGCATGTGATTCTTACTCTGCTATGTATGTACATACTTGTCCGGCGAAACATCCAGAAGTCGATTGCCAACGAGCGAGCAAGAAACAGGAGAAAGATGCGCAATCTCATACAGCAAGTACTGGAATTGCGCGCACTGAACGAGAAACATCGAAAAGCAGGTGAGAATGAAAGGCCAGAGCGGTTGCGATCAAACAAGTAACGAGATGATCACAAACTCACCTCGGCGACATGGGAGACGAGATCAAAAGCATGGGAAGAGCGATGCAGTAACAGTAAGCTAGAAGATGAGATAACCTTACGAAATTGAATGCAGCTGATCGGTTTCAAGTTTCAACGAGGTATAAACGTGGAAGGCGCGCAGGTACCAGAAAATCGGTACCAAAAAAATTGTACCAGAAAATCGCGGGCTGCTCGGACAAGCAGATTGCCACTACCTTCATGGCAAGCGCGCAGTTGCATGGTGTGCGTCTTGACTGTCTTTCCTCGGCATCCACTGTTGCGAACATATGCAGAGAAGCGAAATACCTCGTGCGCGCGCATGTTGCTGAAGTGACACGTGGCTTGATTGAACGGGAAGAGACAATGGCTTTGATAACAGATGAAACGCCGCGCGGGGGAGAGGTATACCAAGAGTATGGTATCATTCACAATGAGAATGGTGAAAAGAAGACGCTCTACCTTGGCATCCGCGCCGCGCCCAACAAGAAGAGTGAGGAACAGGTTCACATTCTGAACGAACTGTTCAAAAAGCTCGCCGAGTTCGACGACGATGAGAGCGGCGATGACGGCATCAGCTTCGCCGAACTGTTCTTCGGTCACATCACTGCCACCGTCTCCGACATGGCTAACACTGAACGAAAGACGAATGATTTGGTGGCTCCGAAGAAAGTGAAAGCAATGAAGAAGTTGGAAGAGACTATGACTGTGCAGCAGTTCTTGAAGTGCGACACCTTGCAGCACTTCTACTGTCAGGTTCACACAATGCACACCATGTCGAAGTTCATTTTCGACGCGCTTGTATGACAAGGGAAAGAATCCATCACGCATTCCCGACTTCCTTAGCAACCGTTTCAACAATGCATTTGTCATTGCTTCTCGCCTGTTTTCCTTGCGCGCAGATATCATCGAGTTAGTTGACGACACCCCTATCGAAACAGAGCGCCCAGACCAGCTCGCAGAACAATTGATCATCCAGTTGCACCCACACGAGCAAGCGGTGCAACTGAGAATTGAATTGTGAATTGAGCTGTGCTAAGATCGTATAATGCTGGCTGAACCCATTGCTATTGGGTATCGAATGATTATCGATTAATTTTTTTGAATGCGAGTGAGAGCTAGGGGTAATAATAGTGCGAAGGCAGTTTATTCTCGCTGAACGCTTCTTTCATAAAAAAGTATTTTTAAACGCCAGAGGCGGGGCCCTAAATTCAATTGGCGATAGAGTAGGTGAAAGCGAGAGAGCAGGCGTTCGCACCTCCGTCAGCTGTCTGGTTTGTGCTCAGTCCGCAAAAGTACTCATCGAGTACCGCATACTCGCACCGGGTGCCGAACCCAAAGCCGTATGCCCGGAGCGTGTGTGCGAAACGGTGTGCGATGGAAGCTTTATTTTTTATTTGAAGAGTTTTGGAGAGCGAAAACCAAAAGGTGATACCTTTTTGGCCGCCACTATATGTGAGCGCGCGCGCCGCACGGAATTAGAGCGCATTGTGAACGCTGAACTGTATGAACAACAAATATTTTTGAAAAATCAACTTCAAATGAACTACACTAATAACTAATTGTTATACCATATCCAAACAGCTGAAAATCTCTACCCGGCGTATGTATGTAGTTGTAACGTATGTAGTTGTGAAGGCTCCTCGTACGAGTATGCTGTACTGCTGTACTCGGCGCAGTTGTAACGCGAAGTGATCGTGGGTACAATCAAAAGTGGCGGCAAACTTCAGACCGATTGCTACAACCGTAAAAAACAAAATACGCACACAAAACTCTTTATTCACCTTTTTTACAATCACAGTTTGTGTTTACTCATAACTCTAAAAACATAGCTTTGTTATATCATACCGTTTATAATAAGGGCGAAACATTTTTACGCACAGTAAGGGTGAGTAATATAAGTTGTAAGATGAAGTGAGTGCCTTCAGTAGTTAGATGCGGTTGAGAGGCTTGAAACTGGCGAGAATCGCCTTCTTGTCCCTCGAAGTAGCACGCGTGGCAAGGGACTTTAATAGACAAAAGAGGTTTATGTTCAGTAAAAACTTGTCTCACCTCGTATTGCTCCCTGTCATGTAACTTCGCAGAGTTGATCCAGTCGAGATCGAGCTAGAAACGTGTTATGAGAACCGAAGAGAAAGACTCACAATGAGATCGCACTCCGCTCCCATCATGATATGCATCATTGCACTGTAGTCAAGAAATGCCTTCGGGTTCATGTAATAGATATGCCTGAATCAAATTACATTTCATTTTGTGAGATAACTAACTTTATGATGTCGAGCATCGCGACAGGGAGACCATTTTTCAGCAATGATTTCCTGTCTGTAATCAAAGTACAATGTCTGTCAATTGAACGTGATTACTAACATTTTCCTTGGAGTAGATTGTACTTTTCCTCGAGAACCTGGTCATAATTCATGCTTCCTTTCCACGGTAGCTTTTGGAACATCTAAATATCGATTAGTATATTCATATTAGATAATGCAATATAGTTAATGTTGGCTTAGCCGTCTACAGTTACAGTGTTCTCTATACTCTTCTAGTCTTCTAGAGTCTTCCTCACTCAGTAGGCAAATTCAGTATCCAGTAGGCTGTATTTATTTACAATTTCTTCAATCGATAGTGCAGATTAGTGCTACTGCCAACTGCCTTCTAATTGTCCTACTGACTAAATTAGTTATGATAGTACCATGATTTTACTGATCGCAGTTTGAAGATTACTGCACCTCAATACTCATGTAGAGCCAGGATTCGAGGTCGTCGCAAGGTCGCTGTCGTCTCATTTCGTGGGCAGTACGCGAAGCATATCTCAACATATCTCAATCATGTATTTCAGTGAATCAATCTCACCGCAGAGATCCGATGAAACCACGTTCATTTCCCTTGCGAACATTGACTTTTCCTTTAACATCAACGCTGCGCCAAGCCATTCCAAAGTCGAGAATGTACACTGTTTTCTCGTTTTGCTTCCCACCGATTGCAAAGTTTCCGGGTTTGATGTCCCTGAATGTAAAAAGTGTTTTCTGAAAGTGATATCAACTGACCTGTGAACGAATCCACAACGGTGCAGCTGATGAATTGCGTTGAATGTCTGGATACAGAGATACATCGCAGAGAACGAACTGAAATATTGCAATTGTGATTTCGACCGTAGTAGTTTACTCACTTCAGTTTCTTCGATACATGCTGTTGGACAGTGGTGAGAGATTTTCCTACCAGATTCATAACCAAAAAATCAAAACTGGGAGTATGACCTGAAAAATGTTCAAGTTAGAAAGAGCTCGCGTGTCAATTTCAAAACCCTTATAAATTGAAGTGATATTCAATCGCAATCTAATGGAGAAGAGAGCGCAAGCAGCGAGTGTATGTCCCGCAGCCATTCTACCTTTGTCAACGAGCTGAACGATTTGGTTTCTGTTTTCGAGAGCGTTAGCAGAGACATCCATGAGTACCAAAATCTCAGTCTAAATGATACAATCAATGAAAATACGTAATCTAAAAACTACGATGAGCGTTGCGAAAGCTCCACTTTTCTCCGTCTTGATTGCGTATTTTTCTTCGATTTGTTTGCGCGCGCTGATAGTTGATTTCTCATTCTCTTTTAATCCTTCTTTTTCTTTGATTGCTTCATAGACCTCTCCGTAGGTTCCTGCTCCCAACCGTTTTCCAAGAAGATATTCATCATTGCAACCCTTCAGATACGTTCCAGTCAGTTTCTGAACGTTTGTTATTTTTTCACACAATAGATGATACATAATGAATACACGCACTCTTTCTTTCTCTGATACTACTCCCTCATTCTTCTTGCCCATATTCAGTATAGCTATTTGGAAATCCACGTAGTTCATCGCGTATTCTAGCCGTCTCTTTCGAAGTCCAGCGTAGTCTTCCGAAACAGAAACTGCCTTCATTTTATCGACAAACGAATCCTTGCGATCATTCAGATAGTTGTAGATCTTCGAAGCTTCGCCATACGTGTAATTCTGGGGGAAAAATGATTGAGAAGCCATCAAAAACCCTTACCATGATGTGAAACTGGAAGAAGCATATGTAAGTGAAGTAGAACTGCCATTTGTCTGTGTAACTGTTCGGTCGGAACAAACGCATCGACTGAAGAAAAGTCAAAAAGAAAGCGTGATTAAAACTACCTTAATGAGATTGAATGGTTGAGGATTAGGATCAGAGTCAACAATTCCCATTAGCACATCCATACCTGAAAGTCATGGTTAAGTTGGGAAAGCATGATAATATATAAAATCTAGTACCGACGAAAGCGGCGCTCCTTCCGAGTCCGTCAGTGCAGTGGACGACCACTGGCTCGTCCGTGAATCCAATCTTTTCGTATATCGTCTTCATCACATGTGCCAACTCTTCCGGGTTTTCAGGAGCAAGACAGTCTTGCCATCCAGTGTATTGTAGCAATTCCACCCTTTTCTTCACGTACCCACTAAATAACATAGCGATATGGTTTATTATTATTATAAACATACTTTGACACAGTGAAAACCATGTGATTAAGATTTTTGACGGCAGCCTTTTTCTTGGACTTGCATTTGATCTAAAGGTCCCGATGCAGTCTCTCGAATAGGTCAATCATACCGTGTACTTTGCGAACTTGTTTTCGAAAACTCGCGGTGTCTTCTGGTTCCAATACTCGAAACACTTTTTGACAGACCTTCCTTTCTCCATTTCAAGAAAGTCGCATAGCATGACAACTGCCTTGCAGTTGTATCGAAATACCACATGCCAGAAGTCAATGGCAGTGTCAGCGGTCGGAGCAGAGGTTACAATGTATCTAGAAATTATCTCTTATGAATGACTTTGAATAACGTACTTGTGTGCATTTCCCATTGGAAGAACCCAATTTCCATCAAAGTAGTTGGCTTCTCCCGGCCACCCCAAATCAACCACAGTTGAATCCACGGATTCTATTTCCGTTTCATTCACACCACTCATTTTCGATTTTTGAATCAATGTTTTCATGAAGTTCTTGTACACTTTCCTCGGATCTACTCCAACGCAATCCTAAAACAACGTGTTTTTCTTATATATTATATCAAAACATACAAGAGATATTCCGACGCTATTTCCGAACTTCATTTGATTTTCGATTTTCAGATCACGCTGAAAATGTCAAAATTACAAAACAATGTGAATATCAGAGATACTTCAAATCCTTGAAGGAACTTGATTCTGATTGGGTCAATTGTTCGAAGTCGACTAATCAGGAAGAACACAATACCAAACAACCAGAGACATGCAGTGTCTATGTCTAAATGTTGTATCATGAATTTTGTTTCTTCAAAGCGTAATGTTTACACATTGTGCTGATAGCCAAGTAGAATGGCTTGATTTGATTGCAGGCTCGAGTTACAATGTTGGAATAAATGAGACTCATCTGACAATTCTTCGGCAATGCATTCATAAGACTAGTCTGGAACACATTCAAAGTGAAAACATATATGTACTCTTTTTACCTTGATATCTTCTGTACTGTTTTCAATTTTTGTGAACAGTTCATAAACTCCAGGTTCTTTGATTGTGTAGTTCAAATGATTGATGAGGTCATCGAAAACCGTGAGATTATAGCATCCTGGCCTAATTCTCGCACAGTTCCAATCTTTCTGAAAACTAACTTTACAGAAATAAGTACAAGAAGCAGACCAGGAAGTTTTTGATAGCCAAATTAGAGCCTCCCATATAGCGCATAACTTCACCATCGTGGTCATTTTCAAAACATTCTACGGAGAGATCAGCCAACCCGTCGCATTTTTGTAAAGTAGAATTGACATTCTGATTGAACTGCAGGTACTCATTCTTGAGTTTCTGATACACAAAAGTATTATCAATGTTGTGAACCAAATTACCATACCGTAACCAGGTCGAGAATATCGGATATATATTTAGCGGACACTGATTGAATAGATTCACGCGTCATGGAAAGTTCGTCACGAATACCTTAAAATATTTTGTTTATGCGTTAAACCAAGTCAAATTATACCTTGCAAAGAACGATCTGTGTATTCTTCGAAGAAAACGTGTCCATTTTCGTTATAACAATGCTGTACATTTCTGAAAAATGTTTTGTTTAGATGTTTAGATGTTTAGATGTATTTAGATGTTGTATACGTGTCTAAAACCAACAATGCGCTGCGATGTAGAAACGTTTCGTTCATGTTTCCAGCAATTTTCCAGACATCATTTTTGTTTCCCATAAAGAAATTGCAGTTCATTTGGCGTACATTGGCAAAGTTGGTAACAATCCTAAATCGTTTGAAAAATGTTTCAAGTTTCATTCTCTTTCGAAAAGTACACGAGTAAAGAGGAGTGGTTTGTTTTGATCTAATTCAACAAAAGCACATGCATAAAATCTCTTCGCAGCTGACTAAAATTTCAAAACAAACCTGCTCTTTCGAACGATGTTTTAAAACTCTAATTGTTTTCTTGTTAGCATGTTGAGTTCAGGTATTCAGGATACTGTTAATCCCAACAAGTAACTTGCAACAAAATGTATGACACGATTATAGTGCATACTATATTTTTCATCGATCAGAAAGAGCAGGTTTGTTTTGAAATTTTAGTCAGCTGCGAAGAGATTTTATGCATGTGCTTTTGTTGAATTAGATCAAAACAAACCACTCCTCTTTACTCGTGTACTTTTCGAAAGAGAATGGATGTCCTTTTCTCAAATTTCGAAGAAATTGTTTTTCAGGTTGATGTGCCGAACATGTTATGTATACATATTCGAAACTTTAGAAAACGTATCCTGAATATGGAAACGCACTGCTTTGTCGAATCGCTCGTGCGCCTGCCAATGCCAGTCTCTCATTGACACGCGCTATTTCGCGTCTCTCTCTCTTACCCACTCACTCCGCTCCGCACACTCCCCTCCCCCCACAGTTTTCGCGCCAAAACTGGGGCGGTGGCCTGGACGGCGAGCCGACACGAGAGTGGGTGAACGAAGGGCGGGGCATGCGCTCAGCCAATCAGAGTGCGCACGCAAGAGAGCCGAGCGACCAATGAGCGCAAAGTGCAGTGGGCGGAGCTTACGTGATGCACACCGTCGTCGCCGCCGCCGCCGTCGTAAACACGTTTAGTGGCAAAGCGGGAGAGAGCAAGAGAGGGCGGTTTTTGGATGCCGCAACCGATATTGGTTTCACGAATCATACTCATAGGTCTTACAAAGTGATATTCTAACAAATAACGCACACTAATTAAGTATATTGTATTAGAATAGAGAAATCGTGTGTGCCTTGGGAGTGGCGTGTTGCGCGCGTCACAGCTCAAAACAAACGGGCGCCGCTGCGCGCCGCCCCTAATAACTTACAACATGCAAACAGAAGGTATGATCATAAGCAGAAAAAATACGGTAGATCCGATCATTATAACTTTTGGATTAACTAAACAGCTAGTGTAAAAATTAGGTTTCATATTTTATCTCACTGGGAACGAAGTAGAATATCATCACCAATAAACAGCTCAGAGAAATGAATATTGCAAAACCCTGGATCATTTCACCGACATCGTCGTTACTTATTATGTACTGAAAATAACAAGAAACGATTATATCATGAAAATGCCTACGGTTTTTTGCCTACCTCGACGGATTTTCCGCCTATTTCTTTATTTTCTTTGTCAATTGTATACAATTCATTGTATATCTTAATATGAGAGAAATGTAGAAAATTATCTGATTAATGTTTACCGGAGACGAAAACATATTGGTCGGTCGTTCGAACCTGATATGTTGTATTTTCTTAGTGTATAAAGTAGCGTTGTTGTTCAAAACGTTGTGAATATTGTATATACTTTTCTGAAAGAACGTCAACGTAGATCATTTTTAAGTGGCAAACCTCATCGTTTTGGAAAAACTGTTTGAATAAATGGAAGAAATCATATGTCCTTTTGATAGATTCCACAGCCTTGTTAGCGAGACTTAATTCCACAAGATCGTTTTGGATCAACTTCGCAAATTCTTTCTCAAATAACATTATTAGTAAATATCGAAATTCAGAAACAACTTTTGATGAATTCAGACTGGAAAATATACTATACAAGTTCACGTTCTCGAAAAGATCCTCGAGATTTTTCTAAATATGAACCTTTTTTTTGATCTACTTAAACAGTTGTTTACCACAGTTTCATTAGGATGACCATTACTCAACACTTTCGCACTTATTTCGTTCAACTAAGAAGTATCATGAATGTAAAATGGTGTATTGAATAATTTCATACCTGTGTTCGAAAAACTGTTTTAAGAGCAGTGATTCTGTTCGTTTCAGGATTCTCTATAGAACTTCGAATAGCACACATGAATTCAAACATTTCATTATAAACGTCTAAATAGATTAGTATTCACAATTAAAATAGATAAAAATACATTTGAGTTGGATGTTGATGTTTCTGGAGAAGTCGTTAGATATTTTGTTATGAGTGTGAAAGAAGGCACTGACACACAAAATAGATAAAATGATACAAGCGAGAATGAGCATCGAGAACAAACAAATTGATATCTGAAGATAAAGTGTATAAAAGCATAATTACATTTGTTGACCTTCAGAATGAATATTTCCAATGATCGGTCTTTCGCAAGCGATGGAATAACAATCGTAGTCTTACTTGAAGGATACAAGACCGTTTTTGATTTCTATAAAGCAACGACGTTTTATTCATACAAATGAATCAACCTGCACAGCTGACTTCTTTTTTGTGATGTATATTAAATAGCAAAGCACTGCGACCGCACTAACACACGACAGTACACCAAATAATGCAGATGGTACTGACGAGCTCTGTAAATTTGTGTTGTGATGTTGCCGCTTTTGTGTTCATACCGGGGCCTTTTCTTCCATTTCACGAATCAATACATCGAATGACGTTTTGTTACTCTTATTGAACAAGTACTATAATGAATGAATTATATGAATGGACAAGTACTGTTCGCTGTCTACCTGTATCACTCCTCTCAGCGTCTGTTCGGATGGCGTCTCGACATTGTGTGAGGCGATGGAGTCTGCCGCCGCTGCCATCAGTCTATCCTGCCACTCCGTACTCTTCCGGAGGTCAGACACCGGAAGAACGTTGTAGGAAGCTCGACATTCTAAAAACATACATATTCCAATTGTGATGAAAGATACCTTGTCTGCGTCAGGTATTTATTTTCAAGAACTAGTCATTCATTTAAAGATCTTTTGGTCGTTTTTTCCTACAGTAATTGAATCAGGTAACTGGAAAAAGAAAAACGGCGTAGCTGGAATCATAACTGAAGATCGATATTATCTGTTAAAAAGTACTTGCGTAAAGATATTAAGTTTGTCTTGACCCAATTCAACAAAAGCGCATGCATAAAACGTTTACAAATACTAACACAAACCTGCGCCTCTCTCCCCCCCCCTCTCTCTCTCCTCTCTCTCTCTCTCTCTCTCTCTCTCTCTCTCTAATATGGACGTATGACGTTATTCATTTGTATTGTTATATTTCATCTGTTAGTGTCCACTGTCCGTTATGCGCAGGTTGCTCGTTATCGCCTCAAAACATCTAACAAAACACCCCCCCCCCCCATCCCCTCCATCACTCACTATTGAGAGATATGCAGCGGCATATGCCGCGTAGTCGTTTCCCCCCGCCCTATCAACTCGACGGCTTCCAGATTGAGAAGCACGCCTTCTGAGAAAGAGAAAGAGAAAGAGAAAGAGAAAGAGAAAGAGAAAGAGAAAGAGAAAGAGAAAGAGAAAGAGAAAGAGAAAGAGAAAGAGAAAGAGAAAGAGAAAGAGAAAGAGAAAGAGAAAGAGAAAGAGAAAGAGAAAGAGAAAGAGAAAGAGAAAGTGAACCTTGTTTAATCATTCACAATCACAAGCCACAAGCAACATTCTACTCAAAGCAACATACACCTAATTCAAATTTTGATCTGCATTTTTGGCAGTTGCAGAATCGAAAATAACGCAGAATCGTCGTTCTTTCGCAAAAACTGCAAATGCGTTAGGTTAATATGATTTTTAATAATACTCCGAGTCGAAAATAAGAATGGCCTGTTCCTTTAAAGTGACAATTTTATTGAAACGTAATCGGAAAAAAATGAATTTTGACTTGGCGCGCTTTTCAATTTCTGACTGTAACTATTGAACTCGAGATGCGTATCACATAGGGATATGTTTATCGGGTTCTACGACTTCAGTTCATGATTGAAACTTAATTTCATATCAAAATTTTATTTTAAAATTCTCTTCATTCAAGACGTTCTAGACACTCAGCTGTGATGTAACCTCACTTTTCACCCATAAAGCATTCAAAATCAACTATTTTTTTTCAAAAAACATGAAAAAAATCTAGTTTTCAGGTTTAGTAGATTTTATTTGATGTTTCCATTAACTTTTCATAAGTATAATATCATTTTTAAGCGAAATTGTCACTTTAAGTACTGTGTACGTAAGTGAAAGATGAAAAAGTAGTAGGAGAGTTAGTATGAAAGAAGTGAAAGAGAAAAATAATACATTGAAGTGCTCTCCAGGGTGTTGTAAAATATTATTGCTACCAAGTTTTAATAAAGCAAATTAATATTATATAAGCCTTACACATAGATGTCGTGTGTTAGCAGAAAGATGCAAGTGAATGCTGAGTGAAGAGAAGGAGGATACGAGTGGAGTGCCAAAGAGAAGTGATTTTTTCCACTATCGTGTGTGGTCGATCACAGTTGATTCATGGCGCGCGCTTGTTCTATCCATTGACGACTTGAAATGTGCATCTCAGTCTCAGTCTCTTACTTGTAGAAACAAAACCTGAACAGGAAGATGCTGGAAAATAAAGGAGAGGAAAAGTGCAGCACTTCGCCCTCTAAATAGTGCACAACAGGCTAAATTGGTAACTACTACTACTGTGAAAAGAACAAACTGAACTGACTGAGCGGAGCTTTTTTTACGAACGGAGTTAGTTTCAAAACCAAGCGCTCATTTCTGGCAACTTTACATTACTTTACCCATCTTCCGAAGTCATTAAAGGAACAGTGGCGACTTAATTCTGCAACTAGCTCTCTTGAACGCGCATTACCACTCATGCAAAACATTTGCCGTAGACAGGACTCGAACCTGGAAGTCGTGGCGGGACCAATTTTGAGTTTGAAAAAAAATGTTGCAACAGCGAGTTGCAACATTTGAAAGCAATGGATAATCGTTCGTTGTTCTTTCTCACAAATCGATTGAGATTTCGGTTAATATGATTCTTTCGATCATTCCGAGTCAAAAAAAAATCGCCAGTGTACCTTTAACATGCGTTTGCGATGCGACGTACGCCGCGGCCGCATGTGGCCACAGTGAAAAGAGATATAGTACAGTAGATATCAGCCAATAATTTTATTCTGCGTTCTTATATTGAACACAGTCATCCGGAATCGCAACTTATTCCCACACTTGCCCAAAGAAGAAAGAATGGCCGGACCGCATCGGATTCAGAGTTGTGGCCACAGTGGAAAGAGAGGGCCACGCACGGTATACCGGGCCAGTGAGAGTGTCTATTGAAATGTCGTTAGTGTTTTCTGGTAGACAGGTGTCTAATTGATAGGTATGCTTCATTAGAATAGATAGTTCTGATTGGAAAGTAGAAAGAATGGCCGGGCCGCATCGGATTCAGAGTTGTGGCCACAGTGGAAAGAGAGGGCCACGCACGGTATACCGGGCCAGTGAGAGTGTCTATTGAAATGTCGTTAGTGTTTTCTGGTAGACAGGTGTCTAATTGATAGGTATGCTTCATTAGAATAGATAGTTCTGATTGGAAAGTAGAAAGAATGGCCGGGCCGCATCGGAATCAGAGTTGTGGCCACAGTGGAAAGAGAGGGCCACGCACGGTATACCGGGCCAGTGAGAGTGTCTATTGAGCTGTAGTTAGTGTTTTCTGGTAGACAGGTGTCTAATTGATAGGTATGCTTCATTAGAATAGATAGTTCTGATTGGAAAGAAGAAAGAATGGCCGGACCGCATCGGATTCAGAGTTGTGGCCACAGTGGAAAGAGAGGGCCACGCACGGTATACCGGGCCAGTGAGAGTGTCTATTGAGCTGTCGTTAGTGTTATCTGGTAGACAGGAGTCTAATTGATAGGTATGCCTAAATATAATAGATAGTTCTGGTTGGAAAGTAGAAAGAATGGCCGGGCCGCATCGGATTCAGAGTTGTGGCCACAGTGGAAAGAGAGGGCCACGCACGGTATACCGGGCCAGTGAGAGTGTTTATTGAGCTGTCGTTAGTGTTTTCTGGTAAACAGGAGTCTAATTGATAGGTATGCTTCAATAGAATAGATAGTTCTGGTTGGAAAGTAGAAAGAATGGCCGGGCCGCATCGGATTCAGAGTTGTGGCCACAGTGGAAAGAGAGGGCCACGCACGGTATACCGGGCCAGTGAGAGTATCTATTGAGCTGTCGTTAGTGTTTTCTGGTAGACAGGAGTCTAATTGATAGGTATGCTTCAATAGAAAAGATAGTTCTGATTGGAAAGTAGAAAGAATGGCCGGGCCGCATCGAATTCAGAGTTGTGGCCACAGTGGAAAGAGAGGGCCACGCACGGTATACCGGGCCAGTGAGAGTGTTTATTGAGCTGTCGTTAGTGTTTTCTGGCATACAGGTGTTTAGTTGATAGGTATGCTTCATTAGAATAGATAGTTCTGATTGGAAAGTAGAAAGAATGGCCGGGCCGCATCGGATTCAGAGTTGTGGCCACAGTGGAAAGAGAGGGCCACGCACGGTATACCGGGCCAGTGAGAGTGTTTATCGAGCTTTCGTTAGTGTTATCTGGTAGACAGGAGTCTAATTGATAGGTATGCCTAAATATAATAGATAGTTCTGGTTGGAAAGTAGAAAGAATGGCCGGGCCGCATCGGATTCAGAGTTGTGGCCACAGTGGAAAGAGAGGGCCACGCACGGTATACCGGGCCAGTGAGAGTGTTTATTGAGCTGTCGTTAGTGTTTTCTGGTAAACAGGAGTCTAATTGATAGGTATGCTTCAATAGAATAGATAGTTCTGGTTGGAAAGTAGAAAGAATGGCCGGGCCGCATCGGATTCAGAGTTGTGGCCACAGTGGAAAGAGAGGGCCACGCACGGTATACCGGGCCAGTGAGAGTATCTATTGAGCTGTCGTTAGTGTTTTCTGGTAGACAGGAGTCTAATTGATAGGTATGCTTCAATAGAAAAGATAGTTCTGATTGGAAAGTAGAAAGAATGGCCGGGCCGCATCGGATTCAGAGTTGTGGCCACAGTGGAAAGAGAGGGCCACGCACGGTATACCGGGCCAGTGAGAGTGTTTATTGAGCTGTCGTTAGTGTTTTCTGGCATACAGGTGTTTAGTTGATAGGTATGCTTCATTAGAATAGATAGTTCTGATTGGAAAGTAGAAAGAATGGCCGGGCCGCATCGGATTCAGAGTTGTGGCCACAGTGGAAAGAGAGGGCCACGCACGGTATACCGGGCCAGTGAGAGTGTTTATCGAGCTTTCGTTAGTGTTTTCTGGCATACAGGTGTTTAGTTGATAGGTATGCTTCAATAGAAAAGATAGTTCTGATTGGAAAGTAGAAAGAATGGCCGGGCCGCATCGAATTCAGAGTTGTGGCCACAGTGGAAAGAGAGGGCCACGCACGGTATACCGGGCCAGTGAGAGTGTTTATTGAGCTGTCGTTAGTGTTTTCTGGCATACAGGTGTTTAGTTGATAGGTATGCTTCATTAGAATAGATAGTTCTAATTGGAAAGTAGAAAGAATGGCCGGGCCGCATCGGATTCAGAGTTGTGGCCACAGTGGAAAGAGAGGGCCACGCACGGTATACCGGGCCAGTGAGAGTGTTTATCGAGCTTTCGTTAGTGTTATCTGGTAGACAGGAGTCTAATTGATAGGTATGCCTAAATATAATAGATAGTTCTGGTTGGAAAGTAGAAAGAATGGCCGGGCCGCATCGGATTCAGAGTTGTGGCCACAGTGGAAAGAGAGGGCCACGCACGGTATACCGGGCCAGTGAGAGTGTTTATTGAGCTGTCGTTAGTGTTTTCTGGTAAACAGGAGTCTAATTGATAGGTATGCTTCAATAGAATAGATAGTTCTGGTTGGAAAGTAGAAAGAATGGCCGGGCCGCATCGGATTCAGAGTTGTGGCCACAGTGGAAAGAGAGGGCCACGCACGGTATACCGGGCCAGTGAGAGTATCTATTGAGCTGTCGTTAGTGTTTTCTGGTAGACAGGAGTCTAATTGATAGGTATGCTTCAATAGAAAAGATAGTTCTGATTGGAAAGTAGAAAGAATGGCCGGGCCGCATCGGATTCAGAGTTGTGGCCACAGTGGAAAGAGAGGGCCACGCACGGTATACCGGGCCAGTGAGAGTGTTTATTGAGCTGTCGTTAGTGTTTTCTGGCATACAGGTGTTTAGTTGATAGGTATGCTTCATTAGAATAGATAGTTCTGATTGGAAAGTAGAAAGAATGGCCGGGCCGCATCGGATTCAGAGTTGTGGCCACAGTGGAAAGAGAGGGCCACGCACGGTATACCGGGCCAGTGAGAGTGTTTATCGAGCTTTCGTTAGTGTTATCTGGTAGACAGGAGTCTAATTGATAGGTATGCCTGAATATAATAGATAGTTCTGGTTGGAAAGTAGAAAGAATGGCCGGGCCGCATCGGATTCAGAGTTGTGGCCACAGTGGAAAGAGAGGGCCACGCACGGTATACCGGGCCAGTGAGAGTGTTTATTGAGCTGTCGTTAGTGTTTTCTGGTAAACAGGAGTCTAATTGATAGGTATGCTTCAATAGAATAGATAGTTCTGGTTGGAAAGTAGAAAGAATGGCCGGGCCGCATCGGATTCAGAGTTGTGGCCACAGTGGAAAGAGAGGGCCACGCACGGTATACCGGGCCAGTGAGAGTATCTATTGAGCTGTCGTTAGTGTTTTCTGGTAGACAGGAGTCTAATTGATAGGTATGCTTCAATAGAAAAGATAGTTCTGATTGGAAAGTAGAAAGAATGGCCGGGCCGCATCGGATTCAGAGTTGTGGCCACAGTGGAAAGAGAGGGCCACGCACGGTATACCGGGCCAGTGAGAGTGTTTATTGAGCTGTCGTTAGTGTTTTCTGGCATACAGGTGTTTAGTTGATAGGTATGCTTCATTAGAATAGATAGTTCTGATTGGAAAGTAGAAAGAATGGCCGGGCCGCATCGGATTCAGAGTTGTGGCCACAGTGGAAAGAGAGGGCCACGCACGGTATACCGGGCCAGTGAGAGTGTTTATCGAGCTTTCGTTAGTGTTTTCTGGCAGACAGGTGTCTAGTTGAAAGGTATGCTTCATTGGAATAGATAGTTCTGATTGGAAAGTAGAAAGAATGGCCGGGCCGCATCGGATTCAGAGTTGTGGCCACAGTGGAAAGAGAGGGCCACGCACGGTATACCGGGCCAGTGAGAGTGTCTATTGAGCTGTCGTTAGTGTCTCCTGGTAGACAGGTGTCTAATTGATAGGTATGCTTCATTAGAATAGATAGGTCTGATTGGAAAGTAGAAAGAATGGCCGGGCCGCATCGGATTCAGAGTTGTGGCCACAGTGGAAAGAGAGGGCCACGCACGGTATACCGGGCCAGTGAGAGTATCTATTGAGCTGTCGTTAGTGTTTTCTGGTAGACAGGTGTCTAATTGATAGTTATGCTTCATTAGAATAGATAGTTCTGATTGAAAAGTAGAAAGAATGGCCGGGCCGCATCGGATTCAGAGTTTTGGCCACAGTGGAAAGAGAGGGCCACGCACGGTATACCGGGCCAGTGAGAGTATCTATTGAGCTGTCGTTAGTGTTTTCTGGTAGACAGGTGTCTAATTGAAAGATATGCTGCAATAGAATAGATAGTTCTGATTGGAAAGTAGAAAGAATGGCCGGGCCGCATCGGATTCAGAGTTGTGGCCACAGTGGAAAGAGAGGGCCACGCACGGTATACCGGGCCAGTGAGAGTATCTATTGAGCTGTCGTTAGTGTTTTCTGGTAGACAGGTGTCTAATTGATAGTTATGTTTCATTAGAATAGATAGTTCTGATTGAAAAGTAGAAAGAATGGCCGGGCCGCATCGGATTCAGAGTTTTGGCCACAGTGGAAAGAGAGGGCCACGCACGGTATACCGGGCCAGTGAGAGTATCTATTGAGCTGTCGTTAGTGTTTTCTGGTAGACAGGTGTCTAATTGAAAGATATGCTTCAATAGAATAGATAGTTCTGATTGGAAAGTAGAAAGAATGGCCGGGCCGCATCGGATTCAGAGTTGTGGTCACTGTTTGAAAGTGAACTAGAGTATCGTACACAAACATAATTGTGAAATATAACAATTTTAGGTGTTTTCGTGTCTAGAATATCAGTTTCATATCAGTTGTGCTTTGAAACAGAAGATAAGACACATAAATAACAATAACACAATATCAGGGCCACAGGGCCACGGGCCGCATTTTACCACTCAAGGGCCACGGGCCAGGGCCAGGGCCAGGGCCGCGTTTTACCCGGTCCCTCGAAATATGTAGTTCTTCCAATATCAAGCATAGAGAAATGTTGATCAATTGCAACATAAATTGAACACTCACTGGCCGTTGACAGGCTTTTGATGGCTGCGGTCTTGGAAGTCAGTCCGTCGCCGAGAATCGATCGACACATGAGGAGAAGGAGCAGAAGCCTGGAAGGAAGACACACACCGATGAGCGAGAGAGACAGGATAGACCGGGAAGGGAAGGGAGAGGGCGGGAAATGAACACACCTCCACACGGGACGAGTCATGGCGGAGAAATGACGGTGGGGGAGGAGAAAAGACGAGATGAGATGATGAATGAACAGTAAACAACATCAATCTACACACTTTTCGAAAAACCACGATCAATCGTTAAAAAATGAACACGACAGAAAACTGTTTTAATAAACCGGCTATTTCGGTTTCCCCTGCCCTATTATCGGTCCTTTGCTGGCACATGGCAGAGATATTTTTGTGTAGCGGCAGGAGTCCGGATACTGAGACCCGGTGCATCCGATGGGCTATAGCACGTTTTGATCCCTTCTTTTACTCTCCTATAGCACCACGGTGCTATTCTTGCAACCGCCACGCGATAAAAGACCATGCGAGACAGACACATTTATTTCAGAGAGTGAAACGAAAAATTAGGTAATGAATCGATTATGAAATTTCTGCCTATCGCTGATCTAGGAACCACAACGAGTGTGAAAGCGCTCCTGGCGAAAGCGTCTATACTTTCGTCACTGAGCACGTGATACCACATGCAATAGCTCAAAAATTTGCAGGAACAGTTTGGAATGGACAGCTAGTTTACTGTAGATTACACTTTAGATCAGGAAACGATTTTTCGCAGAAACGATTTTTTGGTTATTCTGATTTTTTGTTTGTAATTTATGATTTAAGTGATGTTGTTTTGATGTTTGTTGTTTGTTGTGATCATATATTTGTTTTTAATCGTATGGGTAATCTTCCGGACGATGTCCGGGCAGAATGGTTTCTCACCTCCTGTGAGTTCATAGTTTTTTTGCTAATGTTTTTATACGTTTGATCAATGTTTTATTCAACAGATTTTGTAAATGAAATCGTTGTTTTAGTTCCTCCACAACTTCCCACATATGCCAGTAGCAGGCCAGCCACCTCCACCACAGCCTCTACTGCCAAGACGGGACGATCGTGTGAGTGACATTTTTTTTTGAATCATGCTAAAATACACTTTCGTTGGCAATAGCTTGTTGACATTTATAAAAAAAAAAGATCTTTTCAAAACTGGACAAATTATGAGGGTTTTTAGGTCAACGGTTTGGTTCGCGAGATCCGCGCTATGCAGAAACGTGTCGATCAGGTCGAGCACCCGCGCGGACATGACCGGAGGACCTCTCGAACGCGTGATAAGAAGTCTTCTCGTTCGCGGGAAAGGAGCTCTCAATCAAAGGAGAGGAAATCACTTCGTTCGAGGGAGAGAAGGCGGTCAAGAAGTAGGAGCAGGGACCGGAAGTATGAGGTGAAAGGAGAGGAAAAGGGGAACGTCTCGTCGATCCCCATCATCTCGACGATGCCGCACAAGGAGAACATTCACGCCAGCTAGAACAACGTTCTGCTAGCCGTCAAGAAGGCGGACACGGAAACGAGAGCGGTGAGTGAATCTATTTTGAAAGGATATTTTCATTTTCTTCATAATTTTTGTTGGTTTAAGGTTTTGTTTCGTCTCGAGGCGCAGATGAGCCTCTTGCAGAAGGAGCTGGATAAGCTGGATGAGAACAAGCTGGCGGAGAAGAAACTCGTCAAAATCTAATGAAAAAAGCGTTGTTTAAGTCAATGTTGATAAAAAAAAATTGTAAATTATCGAGTGTTTTGGTGTTTTAGAATAGCTATGACAGGTTTTTAAATTCAACATTTATTCAAATATCTAAGTTGGGAAATTACTGATTACTGACTTTACTGATTTAGTTGGTGTCTTTGTCCGAGTACGTTTCCAAGAATAGAATCACGCTGGAGAGCGAGCAGTTGAAGATGTCGTATGGTGTTTTGCTATCTGTACCACTGTTGTTGTCGAAAAAAGGATAAAAAATCGAGAGATCAGTGATGTCGAGGTGTTTGGGTCATATGTGTGGGACAGAGTTCACGTTAGCTTCAATCCGTAAGACTCTTGATTTGTTGACTGCAGAGAAGGAGAAGATTCTACAGATTCATATCAACGACGGCGGGATCCCCGGATGGTGGTTTGACATGGACTTGCACCTTGATCGATGACTAGTTCTTCTTTTCGTTCCCGTTCCCAGCCCCATTACCTCTATTCCTGATGTTCCGAGCCCCTATCGTATCGCAGATGTTTCAACGCCCCCATTGACCGTACCAATTACGACCTCATCTACCGTAATCCCACATCCGACGTCATCTACCGTAACCCTGCACCCCTGCTGTGCCGAAACAGACTATCACGTCTACATTTACTTTTTCAACAGTACCCTCATCTCCCTCATCGGCAGTTTCTCATCCGTTATTATCGTCTACGCAGTGCACTCCTGATCATCACAATCATTCCCGAAACATCCAGAAATCGATTACCAACGAGCGAGCAAGAAACAGGAGAAAGATGCGCAATCTCACACAGCAAGTACTGGAAATGCGCGCACTGAACGAGAAACATCGAAAAGTAGCTGAAAATGAGAGGCGAGAGCGGTTGCGATCGAACAAGGAACGAGATGATCACAAACTCACCTCGGCGACATGGGAGACGAGATCGAAAGCATGGGAAGAGCGATGCAGTAAGCTAGAAAATGAGATACACCCTACGAAATTGATGCAGCTGATCGGTTCCAACGGGGCATACACGTGGAAGGCGCGCAGGTTTTCATTGTACCAGAAAATCGCGAGCTTCTCGGACAAGCAGATTGCCACTACCTTCATGGCAAGCGCGCAGTTGTATGGTGTGCGTCTTGACTGTTTTCCCTCGGTATCCACTGTTGCGAACAAATGCAGAGAAGCGAAATACCTCGTGCGCGCGCATGTTGCTGAAGTGACACGTGGCTTGATTGAACGGGAAGAGACAATGGCCTTGATAACAGATGAAACGCCGCGCGGGGGAGAGGTATACTAAGGGTACGGTATCATTCACAAGGAGAATGGTGAGAAAAAGACGCTCTTCCTTGGCATCCACCCCGCGCCCAACAAAAAAAGTGAGGAACAGGTTCACATTCTGAACGAACTGCTCAAAGAGCTCGCCGAGTTCGACGACGATGAGAACAGCGATGACGGCATCAGCTTCGCCGATATGTTCTTCGGTCACATCACTGCCACCGTCTTCGACATAGCTAACACTGAACGAAATACGAATGATTTGGTGGCTCCGAAGAAAGAGAAAGCAATTAAGAAGTTGGAAGATACTATGATTGTGCAGCAGTTCTTTAAGTGCGACACCTTGCAGCACTTCTACTGTCAGGTTTACACAATGCACAACATGTTGAAGGTCGTTTTCGACGCGCTCGCCAAGCACGAGAAGACCGCGTCCGAGCCGACTGCATTGAACGCGGTGAGCGGCTGTGCGAGGTATTTCGGCCACCTTCAGGCTGGCAAGTATCAGATTCTGAAGAAGTGGAAGCATTGGAAGCATGACAAGGGAAAGAATTCATCACGCATTGCACTTGTCATTGCTTCTCGCCACGCCGATATCATCGAGTTACTTGACGACTGGGCCGGGTTGGCCAAGTGGATAGCGTCAAGTGAACGGTAACTGGCTTGCTAAGTGAACGGTCGCTGATTCGATTTTCCTCGCGGGCAATTGTTCTGCCAAAATCAACTACCTCCCGGTAGGGCGTGTGAACCCACTCTCACCTTCTGAGAGCCCTACCATCGGCGGCGGCAGTCTTTCAAGATCTTCTACCACGCCTCGCATCCGGAACTAGTCACATCGCGATGTTCACGCCCATCTACCATGAACAGTCAGGACTCGCGCCACACTCAGTCAGGCTGGTAAACAAACAAACAAACTTAGACGGCACCCCCATTGAAACAGAACGCCCAGACCAGCTCGCAGAAAACAGTTGATCACCCAGTTGCATCCACACGAGCAAGCGGTGCAACTGAGAATTGAGTTGTGAATTGATCGTATAATGCTGGCTGAACCCATTGCTATTGGGTATCAAATGATTATCGATTAATTATTTGAATGCGAGTGAGAGCTAGGCGTGATAATAGTGCGAAGGCAGTTTATTTTCGCTGAACGCGTCTTTCATAATTTTTTACGCCAGAGGCGGGGCCTTAAAATCAATTGGCGATAGAGTAGGTGAAAGCGAGAGAGCAGGCGTTCGCTCCTCCGCCAGCTGTCTGGTTTGTGCTCAGTCCGCAAAAGTACACATCGAGTACCGCATTCTCGCACCGGGTGCCGTACCCAAATCCGTATGCCCGGAGCGTGTGTGCAAAACGGTGTGCGAAAGATGGGAGCTCTAATTTTATTTGAAGAGTTTTAGAGAGATAAAAAACCAAAAGGGGATACCTTTTTGGCCGCCACTGTATGTGAGCGCGCGCTTGGGTGCGCGCGCGCCGCACGGAATCAAAGCGCATTGTGAACGATGAACAATATGAACAATAAATATTTTTGAAATAAACCTTAAATGAACTACATTAATGAACTAATTGCTATACCATATCCAAACATCTGAAAATCTCATTGTGGTCCCTAATGCTGTACCCGACGTAAGTATGTAGTTGTAACGTATGTAGTTGTGACGGCTCCTCGTACGAGTATGTTGTACTGCTGTACCCGGCGCAGTTGTAACGCGAAGTGATCGTGGGCACAATCAAAACAAAATGCGTACACAAAACTCTTTATTCACCTTTTTACAATCACAGCTTGTGTTTATTCATAACTGTAAAAACATAGCTTTGTTATATCATACCGTTTGAAGAATGAAACATTTTTACGCAAAGTAAAGGTGAGTAATATAAGTTGTAAGAAAAAGTGAGTGCAATCAGTAGTTAGATGCGGTTGAGAGGCTTGAAACTGGCGAGAATCGCCTTCTTGTCCCTCGAAGTAGCACGCGTGGCAAGGGACTTTAATAGACAAAAGAGGTTTATGTTCAGTAAAAACTTGTCTCACCTCGTATTATCTTTTAAAAGTACTTCCGTAAAAAGTGTTGTTTGTGTTAACCTGATTCAAGAAAAGCGCATGCATATATTATTAATTTTCGAAAAATCAAATCGTAAACACCTGAACATGAAAACTAACACAAACTTGCTCTTTCAAACGAATATAGAATAGTTACACGTAACATTCAGAATAATACGATTGTTTTGTTTATTTAGTGTTTTTTGCGGTTTATTATTTATGGTTTATCAGTAAAATAAAATGTTATTCGTGATGTTGTTTGACTCAATGTTTCAGGTATAAAAATGTCAAAAAAATAAAACATGGAATTATTAAACATTAATTATTCAAAAATTATTCAACGTTTTGAAAGAGCAAGTTTGTGTTAGTTTTCATGTTCAGGTGTTTACGATTTGATTTTTCGAAAATTAATAATATATGCATGCGCTTTTCTTGAATCAGGTTAACACAAACAACACTTTTTACGGAAGTACTTTTAAAAGATAATATATGTCCTTTTGTTGAATTTCATAGAAATTTTCTCTCTCGTCTTCATACATGTAACATGTTCTTCTCTCATTATTTCATCAATTTCATTTCAAATTTATTCGATATTTTCTCGTTCTCTCGTTCTCTCCTTCCATTCCTTCCCTCCTTCTCTCCTTCTTTCCTTCTCTCCTCCTCTCCTTTCCTCCTTCTCTCCTCCCATTCCTTCCCTCCTTCTCTCCTTCTCCCCTTCTCTCCTCCTCTCCTCCTCTCCTTCCCTCCTTCCTTCCTTCCCTCCTTCTTTCCTTCTCTCTTTCTCTCGTTCTCTCTTTCTCTCGTTCTCTCTTTCTCTCGTTCTCTCGTTATCCCTTTCTCTCTTTCTCTCGTTCTCTAGTTCTCTCGTTCTCTCGTTCTCTCGTTCTCTCTTTCTCCCTTTCTCTCTTTTCTCTCTTTCTCTCGTTCTCTCTTTTCTCTCTTTCTCTCGTTCTCTCTTTCTCTCGTTCTCTCGTTCTCTCGTTCTCTCGTTCTCTCGTTCTCTCCGTCTCTCCGTCTCTCCTTCTCTCCTTCCCTCCTTCCCCCCTTCTCCCTTTCTCTCTTTCTCTCGTTCTCTCGTTCTCTCGTTATCTAGTTCTCTCGTTATTTCGTTTTCTCTTTCTCTCGTTCTTCGTTCTCTCGTTCTCTCGTTCTCTCGTTCTCTCGTTCTCTCGTTCTCGCGTGTCTCCTTCTCTTCTTCTCTCCTTCCCTCCTTCCCTCCTTCCCTCCTTCTCCCTTTCTCTTTTTCTCTAGTTCTCCAGTTCTCTCTTTCTCTCGTTCTCTCTTTCTCTCTTTCTCTCTTTCTCTCGTTCTCTCGTTCTCTCGTTCTCTCGTTTCTCGTTCTCTCGTTTTCTCGTTTTCTCCGTCTCTCGTTCTCTCGTTCTCTCGTTCTCTCTTTCTCCCTTTATCTCTTTTCTCTCTTTCTCTCGTTCTCTCTTTTCTCTCTTTCTCTCGTTCTCTCTTTTCTCTCTTTCTCTCGTTCTCTCTTTCTCTCGTTCTCTCGTTCTCTCGTTCTCTCGTTCTCTCGTTATTTCGTTTTCTCTTTCTCTCGTTCTCTCGTTCTCTCGTTCTCTCGTTCTCTCGTTCTCTCGTTCTCTCGTTCTCGCGTGTCTCCTTCTCTTCTTCTCTCCTTCCCTCCTTCCCTCCTTCTCCCTTTCTCTTTTTCTCTAGTTCTCCAGTTCTCTCTTTCTCTCGTTCTCTCTTTCTCTCTTTCTCTCTTTCTCTCGTTCTCTCTTTCTCTCTTTCTCTCTTTCTCTCGTTCTCTCGTTCTCTCGTTCTCTCGTTCTCTAGTTCTCTCGTTCTCTCGTTCTCTCGTTCTCTCTTTCTCCCTTTCTCTCTTTTCTCTCTTTCTCTCGTTCTCTCTTTTCTCTCTTTCTCTCGTTCTCTCTTTCTCTCGTTCTCTCGTTCTCTCGTTCTCTCGTTCTCTCGTTCTCTCCGTCTCTCCGTTTCTCCTTCTCTCCTTCCCTCCTTCCCCCCTTCTCCCTTTCTCTCTTTCTCTCGTTCTCTCGTTCTCTCGTTATCTAGTTCTCTCGTTATTTCGTTTTCTCTTTCTCTCGTTCTCTCGTTCTCTCGTTCTCTCGTTCTCTCGTTCTCTCGTTCTCTCGTTCTCTCGTTCTCTCGTTCTCGCGTGTCTCCTTCTCTTCTTCTCTCCTTCCCTCCTTCCCTCCTTCTCCCTTTCTCTTTTTCTCTAGTTCTCCAGTTCTCTCTTTCTCTCGTTCTCTTTTTCTCTCTTTCTCTCTTTCTCTCGTTCTCTCGTTCTCTCGTTCTCTCGTTCTCTCGTTTCTCGTTCTCTCGTTTTTCTCTCTTTCTCTCGTTCTCTCGTTCTCTCGTTCTCTCGTTCTCTCGTTATTTCGTTTTCTCTTTCTCTCGTTCTCTCGTTCTCTCGTTCTCTCGTTCTCTCGTTCTCTCGTTCTCTCGTTCTCGCGTGTCTCCTTCTCTTCTTCTCTCCTTCCCTCCTTCCCTCCTTCTCCCTTTCTCTTTTTCTCTAGTTCTCCAGTTCTCTCTTTCTCTCGTTCTCTCTTTCTCTCTTTCTCTCTTTCTCTCGTTCTCTCTTTCTCTCTTTCTCTCTTTCTCTCGTTCTCTCGTTCTCTCGTTCTCTCGTTCTCTAGTTCTCTCGTTCTCTCGTTCTCTCGTTCTCTCTTTCTCCCTTTCTCTCTTTTCTCTCTTTCTCTCGTTCTCTCTTTTCTCTCTTTCTCTCGTTCTCTCTTTCTCTCGTTCTCTCGTTCTCTCGTTCTCTCGTTCTCTCGTTCTCTCCGTCTCTCCGTCTCTCCTTCTCTCCTTCCCTCCTTCCCCCCTTCTCCCTTTCTCTCTTTCTCTCGTTCTCTCGTTCTCTCGTTATCTAGTTCTCTCGTTATTCCGTTTTCTCTTTCTCTCGTTCTCTCGTTCTCTCGTTCTCTCGTTCTCTCGTTCTCTCGTTCTCTCGTTCTCTCGTTCTCTCGTTCTCGCGTGTCTCCTTCTCTTCTTCTCTCCTTCCCTCCTTCCCTCCTTCTCCCTTTCTCTTTTTCTCTAGTTCTCCAGTTCTCTCTTTCTCTCGTTCTCTCTTTCTCTCTTTCTCTCTTTCTCTCGTTCTCTCGTTCTCTCGTTCTCTCGTTCTCTCGTTTCTCGTTCTCTCGTTCTCTCGTTTTCTCCGTCTCTCCGTCTCTCCTTCTCTTCTTCCCTCCTTCCCTCCTACCACCCTCCTTCTCTCTTTCTCTCGTTCTCTCGTTCTCTAGTTATATCGTTCTCTCTTTCTTTCGTTCTCTCGTTCTCTTGTTCTCTCTTTCTCTCGTTTTCTCGTTCTCTCGTTCTCTCGTTCTCTCGTTCTCTCGTTCTCTCTTTATCTCGTTCTCTCTTTCTATCCTTCTCTCGTTCTCTCGTTCTCTCCGTCTCTCCTTCTCTTCTTCCCTCCTTCTCTCCTTCTCTCTTTCTCTCTTTCTCTCGTTCTCTATTTCTCTCGTTATATCGTTATATCGTTCTCTCTTTCTCTCGTTCTCTCGTGCTCTCGTTTTCTCGTTCTCTCGTTGTCTCGTTGTCTCGTTGTCTCGTTGTCTCGTTCTCTCGTTCTCTCCTTCTTTCCTTCCCTCCTTCCCGCCTTCTCACTTTCTCTCTTTCTCTCGTTCTCTAGTTCTCTCGTTATATCGTTCTCTCTTTCACTCGTTTTCTCTTTCTATCGGTTTCTCTTTCTCTCGTTCTCTCATTATCTCTTTCTCTCTTTCTCTCTTTCTCTCTCTTTCTCTCTTTCTCTCTTTCTCTCTTTCTCTCTTTCTCTCTTTCTCTCTTTCTCTCTTTCTCTCTTTTCTCTAGTTCTCTCCTTCTCTCCTTCTCTTCTTCTCTCCATCCCTCCTTCCCTCCTTCTCCCTTTCTCTCTTTCTCTCGTTCTCTAGCTCTCTCGTTATATCGTTCTCTCTTTCTCTCGTTTTCTCTTTCTCTCGTTTTCTCGTTTTCTCGTTCTCTCTTTCTCTCTTTCTCTCCTTCCCTCCTTCCCTCCTCCTCCCATTCTCTCTTTCTCTCGTTCTCTAATTCTCTCGTTATATCGTTCTCGCTTTCTCTCATTCTCTCTTTATCTCTTTCTCTCTTTCTCTCTTTCTTTCGTTCTCTAGTTCTCTCGTTCTCTCTTTCTATCCTTCTCTTCTTCTCTCCATCCCTCCTTCCCTCCTTCTCCCTTTCTCTCTTTCTCTCGTTCTCTAGCTCTCTCGTTCTCTTTTTATATCTTTCTCTCTTTCTCTGGTTCTCTGGTTCTCTCGTTCTCTCTTTCTATCCTTCTCTCGTTCTCTCGTTCTCTCGTTCTCTCCGTCTCTCCTTCCCTCCTTCCCTCCTCTCTTTTTCTCCTTTTCTCTCGTTATATCGTTCTCTCGTTCTCTCGTTCTCTCGTTCTCTCGTTCTCTCGTTCTCTCGTTCTCTCTTTCTCTCTCCCCTTACTAAATTCCTACTGATCGCAGCCACCAAAGTACATCTGTCTCTCTCCAAACAGCGTGCTCTCTCGCGTGCTCTCGCGCTCGCCCGCCAGCAGAGGGCTAGCTATCAGCTAGCGTGACTGGAAACGACACCCACCCACCCACCCACCCACCCACCCACCCACCCACACGCTGGCCTTTCGCCTAGTGCGAGTGCGAGATCGCTCATAACTTCTTTCGGAGAAAAGATACAAAGATGCCGTCAATTAGTGATCTGCCCTATGGAACCGTGCGAATCTAACTAACATAAATTGGAAGACTTCACATTGTTGCTAACATGTCCTTTGGATATCGCTACTTGAAAATTCTGGCGCGAGCCTTATTTTAACCCAAGAGAGAGGGCGCTGCGCGCCCTCTCTAATTGCTCCCTGTCATGTAACTTCGCAGAGTTGATCCAGTCGAGATCAAGCTAGAAACGTGTTATGAGAACCGAAGAGAAAGACTCACAATGAGATCGCACTCCGCTCCCATCATGATATGCATCATTGCACTGTAGTCAAGAAATGCCTTCGGGTTCATGTAATAGATATGCCTGAATCAATTTACATTTCATTTTGTGAGATAACTAACTTTATGATGTCGAGCATCGCGACAGGGAGACCATTTTTCAGCAATGATTTCCTGTCTGTAATCGAAATACAATGTCTGTCAATTGAACATGATTACTAACATTTTCCTTGGAGTAGATTGTACTTTTCCTCAAGAACCTGGTCATAAATCATGCTTCCTTTCCACGGTAGCTTTTGGAACATCTAAATATCGATTAGTATACTCATATTAGATAATGCAATATATGTAGTTAATGTTGGCTTAGCCGTTTACAGTTACAGTGTTCGCTTCTAGTCTTCTAGAGTCTTCCTCACTCAGTAGGCAAACTCAGTATCCAGTAGGCTGTATTCATTTATAATTTCTTCAATCGATAGTTCAGATTAAAGAAGGACTCCTTGAAATGTGCCAGCCGGCGCGAAATGCTCGCCCCAGTGCCAGTCTGCCGCATGTCTTCGTGTTAAAACCATTTTCACTATTTTCTACCGTGTCTCTGTCACTGGGTCAGCCCTCGTTTTGCGCGGGAAATCAACAGCAGTGAGGGAAAGTGTGCGTGACTCGCTCGGCTTCTTTCATCTTGTGCCAGCCAAACACAGAATCGATCATCAAAAAGGCGCGAACTCGTTTCGTGGAGGCAAACTCGTGTCTCTGTGGTTGCGCCTGCCCAGCTGATTAGGGGCGGTCTTGCGGCACTGGCAAAACGCCAAAATCTTGCGCCCAAAGTGACGGTCAATAGTATTCGTACTGCCGAAAAAATGTTGGTTATGCAAATTTTGGTGAGTAAAAAACTCGTTCTTCTGTAGATATGTTAAAATCACGATACCCTATAAATAATGACCCCTAATGTTGTTTTCCGTGGAGGCCTTCTTTAATGCTACTGCCAAGTGCCTTCTAACTGTCCTACTGACTAACTAGTTTGAACAATAGTTTGACTGACATCAGTTTGAAGATTACTGCACCTCAATACTCATGTAGAGCCAGGATTCGAGGTCGTCGCAAGGTCGCTGTCGTCTCATTTCGTGGGCAGCCCGCGAAGCATATCTCAACATATCTCAATCATGTATTTCAGTAACTCAATCTCACCGCAGAGATCCTATGAAACCACGTTCGTTTCCCTTGCGAACATTGACTTTTCCTTTAACATCAACGCTGCGCCAAGCCATTCCAAAGTCGAGAATGAACACCGTTTTCTCATTGTGCTTCCCACCGATCGCAAAGTTTCCGGGTTTAATGTCCCTGAATGTGTTTTCTGAAAGTGATATCAACTGACCTGTGAACGAATCCACAACGGTGCAGCTGATGAATTGCGTTGAATGTCTGAATACAGAGATACATCGCAGAGAACGAACTGAAATATTGCAATTGTGATTCCCAATTGTTTTGACCGTAGTTGTCTACTCACTTCAGTTTCTTCGATACATGCTGTTGAACAGTGGTCAGAGATTTCCCGACCAGATTCATAACCAAAAAATCAAAGCTCGGAGTATGACCTAAAAAGTGAGTTCAAGTTAAAAAGAGTTTGCGCGTACAGTTTTAAGACATTTAAGTGACTTAAAGGAACAGTGGCGACATATTTTCGACTCGGAGTATAATATTAACCTAACGCATTTGCAGTTTGTTGCGAAAGAACGACTATTCTGCGTTATTTTCGATTCTACAACTGCCAAGAATGCAGCTTAAAATTTGAACTGCCCGCTAACACTTTACTAGAAAAATATAGGTCGGAGACGTAACCGCAAATGAACAACGGACTGTCACCTGCTTCTTGGATCAGTTAATGTTCGCTGCGTTGTGACCCTAATCTTCATGAGTTCGTTTCCTGTCACTGGCAAATGTTTTGTTCGTGTAAAAATGAGGAGCTTTGACAGGTCGTACATAGCAGAAATAAGTCGCCACTGTGCCTTTGAGAATTGAAGTGATAGTCACGCGCAAGATTTCGGAAAAGACGACTAATAGAGAGCGCAGACAGCGATTGTATATCTATTCCTCCGCAGCCATTCTACCTTTGTCAACGAGCTGAACGATTTGGTTTCGGTTTTCGAGAGCGTTAGCCGAGACATCCATGAGTACCAAAATCTCAGTCTAAATGATACGATCAAGGAAAATACGTAATCTAAAAACTACGATGAGCGATGCGGAAGCTCCACTTTTCTCCGTCTTGATTGCGTATTTTTCTTCGATTTGTTTGCGCGTGCCTATTGTCGATTTCTCATTCCCTTTTAATCCTTCTTTTTCTTTGATTGCTTCATAGACCTCTCCGTAGGTTCCTGCTCCCAACCGTTTTCCAAGAAGATATTCATCATTGCAACCTTTCAGATACGTTCCAGTCAGTTTCTAAACGTTTGTTGTTTTTCACACAATAGATGATACATAATGAATACACGCACTCTCTCTTTTTCTGATACTACTTCCTCATTCTTCTTGCCCATATTCAGTATAGCTATTTGGAAATCCACGTAGTTCATCGCGTATTCTAGCCGTCTCTTTCGAAGTCCAGCGTAGTCTTCCGAAACAGAAACTGCCTTCATTTTATCGACAAACGAATCCTTGCGATCATTCAGATAGTTGTAGATCTTCGAAGCTTCGCCATACGTGTAATTCTGGGGAAAAATGATTGAGAAACCATCAAAAACCCTTACCATGATGTGAAACTGGAAGAAGCATATGTAAGTGAAGTAGTACTGCCATTTGTCTGTGTAACTGTTCGGTCGGAACAAACGCATCGACTGAAGAAAAGTCAAAGAGAAAGCGTGATTAAAACTACCTTGATGAGATTGAATGGTTGAGGATTAGGATCAGAGTCAACAATTCCCATTAGCACATCCATACCTGAAAGTAATGGATACGCATGATACTATATAGATTTCTAGTACCGACGAAAGCGGCGCTCCTTCCGAGTCCATCGGCGCAGTGGACGACCACTGGCTCGTCCGTGAATCCAATCTTTTCGTATATCGTCTTCATCACATGTGCCAACTCTTCCGGGTTTTCAGGAACAAGACAGTCTTGCCATCCAGTGTATTGTAGCAATTCCACCTTTTTCTTCACGTACCCACTAAATACCATAGCGATATGGTTCATTATTATATAAACATACTTTGACACAGTGAAAACCATGTGATTAAGATTTTTGACGGCAGCCTTTTTCTTGGACTTGCATTTGATCTAAAGGTCCCGATGCAATCTCTCGAATAGGTCAATCATACCGTGTACTTTGCGAACTTGTTTTCGAACACTCGCGGTGTCTTCTGGTTCCAATACTCGAAACACTTTTCGACAGACTTTCCTTTCTCCATTTCAAGAAAGTCGCATAGCATGACAATTGCCTTGCAGTTGTATCGAAATACCACATGCCAGAAGTCAATGGCAGTGTCAGCGGTCGGAGCAGAGGTTACAATGTATCTAGAAGTTATCTCTTATGAATGACTTTAAAAAACGTACTTGTGTGCATTTCCCATTGGAACAACCCAATTTCCATCAAAGTAGTTGGATTCTCCCGGCCAGCCCAATTCAACAACAGTTGAATCCACGGATTCCATTTCCGTTTCATTCACACCACTCATTTTCGATTTTTGAATCATAGTTTTCATGAAGTTCTTGTACACTTTCCTTGGATCTACTCCAACGCAATCCTAAAACACCGTGTTTTTCATATAATATATATCAAAACATACAAGAGATATTCCGACGCTATTTCCAAATTTCATTTGATTTTCGACTTTCAGATCACGCTGAAGCTGTAAAAATCACATCACAAAAATGATTAATCATTGAAACTTGAACTTTAAATCCTTGGAGGAACTTTATTCTGATTGGACTAGCGCTCCGGCGCGCTGTCGCGCGCCTCCGCACTAGGTATACAAAAATAGAAAATAGAGCATTAACATTTTAACATTTTAACACAGAACATTTTAGAAGAATAGTTCGTCTTGCAAGTTTCATAGTTGATTGCTCTCTAATGACTCTTGCGAAGATACATACACGCACGGGTTGTAGTTGAAATGTTCAAATTCTATGTATTTTGTTATTTTGTATATGTAGTTTAAATTTTTGTCTTTTATAACTATTTCTCCTACTTTTTTCACTTATTTTATGTTTCACAGATGTACACCGATCCATCTCTTTCTCCTCTACACTGTTCTGTCTACTTTTCATCCTATCTCCCTCCTCCTCCCCACGCCCTCTCTCTCTCTCTCTCTCTCTCTCTCTCTCTTTCTGACTCTTTCTGACTCTCTCTCTCTCTCTCTCTCTTTCCTCGACACAGTTCTACCCTCCCCTATCTCTTCTCCTCTCTCTCTCTCTTCTCCCTCTCCCACTGTCTCGCTATCTCTTTCTCTCTATCTCTTTCTCTCTCAGTAATATATTCTCTTGAAACAGTATTATGTTCTCTATCGTCTACTGTCAACTTTCTAGAGACAATAATAATACTATGCTCTTGTTTGTCTACTGCATCTTTTTCTTCTACTGTGACAACAACTTTCTAGAGACATTACTATGTTTTCTTCTGTCTACTTTACCTCTCGTCACCTCTTCCACTCTCACTCTCACATCTGCAGTAATCACTATCACTGCGACTTTCGAGAGACAGTTATGTCTACTCTCCCTTCTCTCTCCTCTTTTCTCTCTCCCATTCTCTCTCTTGTATACTTTCACGTCCCCGCTGCAGTGACAACAATTTTCTAGAGACAGTACTATGGTACCTTCTGTCTACTCTTCTATTCTCACATCTGCAGTAGTCACTGCGACTTTCGAGAGACCGTTATGTAAAAACTTTTTTAAACAGAAAGTACTAATCTCTTATCTACTGTCTTCTTCCCCTACTGTCTACTCTCTCACGTTCTGAAAATATAATTTGATCGCCTGTGCTTGCCAAATGACATGTAAGGTGAACTCGATTCTCACCTCACCTCACTTCCACTCGACACTGTACTGCATCGAAAAACGGAATTTCAGCCTGAATATGTACAAGAGTACAGGTAATAAACTCAAAACTTACTTTCAACTGAAAAAAATATACAGTACACAGATCTATATTACGTCTACAATGACTTCGAGAAAAGAAGCCGGCTGGCGCGCTCTAACACGTTGTGCGCACGTGTGAAGGAGTTTGAAACAGTTTGAGGTTGATTTGATCGTTAGAAAACACTATCTATTGACGTCTAGAAACATTTTACTTAACTTTCAACCTTCAACGTTTCGTTTTGTCAAAGTTATTCGTTGAAGATAGAAATTTTGTCTTTTTCCACTGACTCAATTCATTCTTGTTATATTTAGACATATTCCTATCAAAAAAGACACAACTGAGTGGATATGGGTCAGTGATTGCGAATGCCAACTATTCGTTATCAATCGGTTGACCTGGCGGCTGGTAGCGAGCAATCCGGTGGGCGCGACCCCAGCAAGTAACGCGCGCTCAGAAAATGTCTAATACTGTATGAAGACAAAGTCCGATCGATCTGAAACTTTGACAGAAGGCCTTTTTTGCCCCTAAAAGCTTAAGTTTACAAATTGGACCCTCTATCTCGTCTGTACGAAAAGTCGATCATATTCGCCATATTTGGTGACTTTTCAAAAAAGGAAACCAGTTTCTATAATCTATTATACGTAATCTTTCTTCTGTTCAATTTTTAGAGAAATCTAAGATCATGAATTTTGGGTGCATTTTGGGTACATTCGCTTATTTGGGCATGAAGATGAGGTCACAGGCAGCTGGTATCGCGGCTATCGACTTTTTCTAGGTCGATTCACCTACTCTCCAAATTTGGTTCTAATTGAAGTATGTTGAAATTTTTCTCCATAGTTAAGAGATTAGGTGATAACTATGATTAGGAGATCGCTATTGACGAGATATTTGGAATTTTGCGTACTGGGGTTTTGAAGAAACTTTTTAGAAAAAGTGAAGTGATAATACTGATTTTGAAGAAAGATAACCTTCCGGAAAGAAGGACAGACAGACACCATAGTAAATATTAGTATGCAAGGGGGATCAATTGTTCGAAGTCGGCTAATCAGGAAGAACACAATACCGAACAGCCAGAGACATGCAGTGTCTATGTCTAAATGTTGTCTCATCAATTTTGTTTCTTCAAAGCGTAATGCTTACACATTGTACTGATAGCCAAGTAGAATGGCTTGATTATGCATAATCGCGCAAATTTCATTTATAAAGAATGAAAATATACAGAAAAGTCAATTTTCGTACATGGATTCGCGAAAAAAAGCGAATCTCTGGTATCTCTCCTTTCGCAGCGAAAACGGAGTTCGCGAACATTTTCGCGCGAAAAAAAATATGTCACCTATTTTCGCAATTCATTGCCGAAAGCTTTTTCGCGATTCGCACTGCGATTTGCAAGTCGATAATGCATGCTAAAGCATTGCAGTTTTCGCACGTTTTTTTGCGAAAAAGTCTGCCCGGGGCATAAGTCGTGCCCGGAAGTGGAAGGAACAGTGTACAGACGGTCAGAGCGTATACGGTTAAAATGGCAATAGCTAAAAGTCGAGAGGCGAGTGTATGTTCTCGATTGTTAGTTGTTTGACGCTAGGAAGCGTGTAAAAATCTGCATTTGTAACGGATCACTCTAATGGAAGATGAAACTGATATTTGGAATACTAATGTACGAGTTCCCGACATTTACGCTCTTTTCAGTGTTCTCTAACTGAGTGAGTCTATACCTTGTAAAGAACGATCTGCGTATTTCTCAAAGAAAACATGCCCATTCTCGTCATAGCAATGCTGTACATTTCTGAAAAAAAATTTTTTGTTCAGTGTTTGTATGTTGTATACGTGGAATTTCACACACAAAGCGTTGCGATGCAGAAATGTTTCGTTCATGTTTCCAGCAATTTTCCAGACATCATTTTTGTTTTCCATAAAGAAATTGCAGTTCATTTGGCGAACATTGGCAAAGTTGGTAACAATCCTGAACTGTTTGAAAAATGTTCCAAGTTTCATAACTTACATCATGCAAACAGAAGGTATGATCATAAGCAGAAAGAATACGGTAGATCCGATCATAATAAACTTTGGATTAACTGAATAGCGAATGATAAAACTGTTTAAATATTTTATCTTACTGGGAACGAAGTAGAATATTATCACCAATAAACAGCTTAGTGAAATGAATATTGCAAATCCTTGGATCATTTTACCGACATCGTCATTTGTTATTATGTACTGAAAATAACAAGAAACGATTATATCGAGATGTATTCACCTCTACGGCTTTTTCGCTTATTTCATTTTTTTCTTTGTCAACAGTATATAATTCATTGTAGATCTTAAAACGAGAGATATGAAAAAAATCTGATTTATGTTTACCGGAGACGAAAACATAGTATTCGGTCGTTCGAACTTGATATGTTGTATTTTCTTAGTGTATATGGTAGAGTTATTGTTCAAAACGTTGTGAATATTGTAGACACTTTTCTAAAAGAACTTCATCATCAATCATTTTTGAGTGACAAACCTCATCGTTTTGGAAAAACTGTTTGAATAAATGGAAGAAATCATACGTCCTGTTGATGGATTCCACAGCCTTAGTAGTAAGACTCGATTCCAAACTCAACGCTATAATGTTTTCCTAAAATAGATATTAAGAGGTTTTCAATTTCAGAAACAACTTTTGAATAATTCAAGATCGGAAATAGTATGTTCAAGTTCACTTTTAAAAAATGAGCCATAAGATTGTTCTAAAAAATTAACCTTTTTTTAATTCTAATACTCAAATTAAGTTACTTACCGCAATTTCTTTTGGATGACCATTATTTAGTACTTTCTCATTTATTTCATTAACCTTGAACGTATCATGAATGTTTAAACAATATTTCAAGAAATACCTGTGAGCGGAAAACTGTTTTAAGAGCAGCGATTTTGTTCGCTTTAGGATTCTCTACAGAACTTCGAATAGCACACATGAATTCGAACAGTTCATTATAAACGTCTAAATAGATTAGTATTCACAATTAAAATAGAAAAAAAACATTTGAGTTGGATGTTGATGTTTCTGGAGAAGTCGTTGGATATTTTGTTATGAGTGTGAAAGAAGGCACTGACACACAAAATAGATAAAATGATACAAGCGAGAATGAGCATCGAGAACAAACAAATTGATATCTGAAGATGAAAAATTGTTTCAAGCATAATTACATTTGTTAAGTGTTTAACCTTCAGAATGAATATTTCCAATGATCGGTCTTTCTGAAGCGATGGAATAATAATCGTAGTTTTACTTGAAGGATACATGACCGTCTTTGATTTCTATGAAGCAACAACGTTTTTTTCTTCATACAAATGAATCAACCTGCACAGCTGGTTTCTTTTTTGTGATGTTTATTAAATAGCAAAGCACACCGGCTGCACTAACACATGACAGTACACCAAATAAGGCAGATGGTACTGACGAGTTCTGTAAAATTGTATTGTGACGTTGCCGTTATTGTGTTCTTACCGGGGCATTTTCTTCCATTTCACGAATCAATACATCGAATGACGTTTTGTTATTCTTATTGAACAAGTACTATATCAAATGAATCATTTAAATAAACAATTGTGGTTTTCTGTCTACCTGTATCACTCCTCTCAGCGTCTGTTCGGATGGCGTCTCGACATTGTGTGAGGCGATGGAGTCTGCCGCCGCTGCCATCAGTCTATCCTGCCACTCCGTACTCTTCCGGAGGTCAGACACCGGAAGAACGTTGTAGGAAGCACGACATTCTAGAAACAACAACACATGTTATTGAGCCTTGAGACATTTCCCCAAAAACGGACACTTGTTATTAAAGAAGATCACCGGGGAATAAGTCACTACGGCTAAACCAGCCGAACCCAGATTTAGAATTGTTGCGTCTGCAACAGCCTATCCATGCGGGACCATTTTACGATTGCGCGGGCCGGAGGGAATGAGAAAGAGAGGTCAGACATACGGGTGCGAGAGAGTAGGTCAAACCGCAAAGGGCGCGCTCTGCCAGCCTCACTTCTCATATCAATGAAATCTGTACTACCCATTGTGTTATATTCTGATACTAAATGCAAATGTTATAGAAGTGAGATATAAATGTTGCGGGACCATTTTACAAACACCGCAAATGACGCATGCTTATAGACATATAGTACTTATGGCACTCACAACCCCCGAATAATTGAAATTGAAACAACAATCAAACATGAACGAAATTTATATGAACATCATTTATTAAACTTGATCTAACTAAGATTAGTTTTGCGAAGAGGAGGTTCCCCCGGTTCTACTCCTGGTGGACGAGAAAGTAGACACGCCACAATGACCCAGCTGCGATCGAACGACCTGCAACACACGTATGTCGTTCCGTACTCACTCGAACTGATTCGCTTGTGCTATATGCTATGCTATTCACAAAATGAACACAATGCGGCAACTCTCGATGAAACAAATAAAAAAATTTGCCTGAATCTGCAAGACTGGTATTGATGACGCGAGGTGACGATGACGGAGATGCGATCGGCGATGTGCTGCAAATATATGCCCAGAAAGCACGAACTATTTACAATCATACGACTACATTTCGATGAGCGGATGAAAGGGTGAAGCTATGCGCACTTTATAGCAAGAAAACGTGCCTGAAATAAACTCCCGGAAGAGAAATTGGGAACGCGCAGGCGCGCGGTGCAGAACATCCTCGACAGCCCGAAGAACGAGTACTACATTACTAACAATACCACTAAACATGTGAACACAGTAGTGGTAACATTTTAACATTGAACTTGATTTAAAAAATGTTGGTTGTAATATATTGTTGGTAGCATCAAAATATAAATTAACACATACAAACACAATAAAACAAAAGAAAACAGAGAAACAACCGATCAGCTGATCGACCTGTGCTGTTGCAACAGGCAAGGGGCGTGATTTTCGTTGCATCTTAGACATCGCGGAATCGTAGTAAAATAATCGAATATGCTAATTTTTGAGTTCATCTCAGAAAATTATAACTATATTTGAATTTTCCATATACGATTTGCCCTCATTGCCAGCAACTTATATTTTCCCCGGAGATCTTCTTTAAGGGTTATTTAGGTATAGACTCAGTGGGACATGCCACAAATGCTCGATTTTCACCACGTTATGGTAGTTGTCAACACATGACTGTGCACAATCTTCTGTGTTTGCTTTCTCAAAGATCGGTGAGCAACTATAATGTCCGAGTGACAAAGAAAAAAAACGAAGTTGTAATCTCGTGGGTTCGACCTCCCTCGCTTTTGTTTCCCTTGCACCATTCCGCCGATAAAACTCCATTCTTCTATCATCAATAAAGCTACAACACTTCTGTCCGTAATGGATTCGAGTTGTGCATCGGAACCACCCGCAATTACTTGTATCTTTTTGGTTTCTACGAACGTGGTTTCTCTATCTTTCATGTTTCAATGATGAGATCGAGCAGATCTGCAAATCATGCAGCCAAAGCGAGGGCATGCATATAGCGCGTAGTCAATCATAAGCATGTCAAGGAAACCCATTCGGTCGGAAATGGATTGCGTGACTATATGCACGTGATCTTTGTGCACCAGAAACCCGACACCGGTATGTGCACCATTTCCGTAATTATACCAGATCGAGTACCAGCATTTCTCTGTTACCACCCGCTACACTACCACACCAGCAGGCAAACTGTCAACGACTAGAATCAATCGATAATCGACCGATATTATCCGATAGTCGTTCGAAAACGGTTACCTTCCCGCACTGGGTACGCTCACACGCGGATAAATAGATGCTTTCTAAAGTATTTTGGAACCAGCTTCTATTTCTCTTTTATTTTTGTTGGTAAGTATTGCATTTATCGCACTACTCATAGAAAGTAACAAAGATAGCCGTACCAATTGTTCTCAGCCGAAAACACGACAGAGTCTTGGATTATATAACGACTATTGACATTACTCTCAGTGAGTGCGAAAGAGTGGATGCGTTTAGCAAAGCCAAGTAACCCCGGCCACTGACAAAGTTGTGAAACCAGGCTCCCGAACAGCGTATCGGCATTGGGATTTCTGCCACTATCAAACAGAGTTTCATCAACTATAACATAACAGTTTTGAGCACTCACTGGCAGTTGACAGGCGTTTGATGGCTGCGGTCTTGGAAGTCAGTCCGTCGCCGAGAATCGATCGACACATGAGGAGAAGGAGCAGAAGCCTGGAAGGAAGACACACACCGATGAGCGAGAGACACAGGATAGACCGGGAGAGGGAGGGAGACGGCGGGAAATGAACACACCTCCACACGGGACGAGTCATGGCCGAGAAATGACGGTGGGGGAGGAGAGAAAGACGAGATGAGATGATGAATGAACAGTAAACAACATCAATCTACACACTTTTCGAAAAACCAAACGTTATGAAATAAACACGACAGAAAACTTTTTTTAATACACCGGCTGTTTCGGTTTCCCCTGCCCTATTATCGGTCCTTTGCTGGCACATGGCAGAGATATTTTTGTGTAGCGGCAGGAGTCCGGATACTGAGACCCGGTGTGAGAAAATACCATGTGAGAAAATTCATCTTAGAACCGTAAAAAAACACAAAATGCGTACACAAAACTCTTTATTCACCTTTTCACAATCACAGTTTGTGTTTACTCATAACTCTAAAAACATAGCTTTGTCATATCATACCGTGATAGGAGTAAAACATTTTACGCACAGTAAGGGTGAGTAATATAAGTTGTAAGACAAAGTGAGTGCCTTCAGTAGTTAGATGCGGCTGAGAGGCTTGAAACTGGCGAGAATCGCCTTTTTGTCCCTCGAAGTGGCACGCGTGGCAAGAGACTTTAATATACAAACTATGTTCATGTTAAATTACTGATCTTGTTTCACCTCGTATTGCTCCTTGTCATGTAATTTCGCAGAGTTGATCCAGTCGAGATCAAGCTAGAAACGTGTTCTTGAAACAGAAGTGAAAGACTCACAACTCACAATGAGATCGCACTCCGCTCCCATCATGATATGCATCATTGCACTGTAGTCAAGAAATGCCTTCGGGTTGATGTAATAGATATGCCTGAATCAATTTACCTTTCAAACATTTTGTAAGATAACTAACTTTATGATGTCAAGCATAGCGACAGGGAAACCATTTTTCAGCAGTGATTTCCTGTCTGCAATCAAAATACAATGCATGTCAATTATACGAGATTACCAACATTTTCCTTGGAGTAGATTGTACTTTTCCTCGAGAACCTGGTCATAATTCATGCTTCCTTTCCACGGTAGCTTTTGGAACATCTGAATATCGATTAATTTAATCATATTAGAAAATGCATTATATTTTATGTTGGCTTAGCCGTCTACAATTACAGTGTTCTCTATACGCTTCTAGTCTTCTAGAGCCTTCCTCACTCAGTAGGAAAACTCAGTATCCAGTAGGCTGTATTCATTTACTATTTCTTTAATCTATATTACATAACAGTGCTACTGCCAACTGCTTTCTAACTTTCCTACTGACTAACTAAGTTAGGATAGTCCAATAGTTTGACTGATGTGTAATACTGCACCTCAATACTCATGTAGAGCCAGGATTCGAGGTCGTCGCAAGGTCGCTGTCGTCTCATTTCGTGGGCAGCCCGCGAAGCATATCTCAACATATCTCAATCATGTGTTTCAGTGAGTTGATCTCACCGCAGAGATCCAATGAACCCGCGTTCATTTCCCTTGCGAACATTGACTTTTCCCTTAACATCAACGCTGCGCCAAGCCATTCCAAAGTCGAGAATGAACACCATTTTCTCATTCTGCTTCCCACCGATCGCAAAGTTTCCGGGTTTGATGTCCCTGAATGTAAAAAGTGTTTTCTGAAAGTGTTATCAACTGACCTGTGAACGAATCCACAGCGGTGCAGCTGATGAATTGCATTGAATGTCTGGATACAGAGATACATAGCAGAGAACGAACTGAAACATGAATATGAAGTAAGTATAAATAGTAGTAGTTAGTAGTTGTTTATTTTGTAGCTTACTCACTTCATTTTCTTGGACACATGCTGTTGAACAGTGGTGAGAGATTTTCCGACCAGATTCATAACCAAGAAATCAAAACTTGGCGTACGACCTGAAACAATTTCTATGATTCAGTTGTTTTAATGTTTTAGAAAGAAAATGAAAAGACAGTTTAAGAAAAAAAGAGAGCAGATGGCGAGTGTCTATCTACTTTCTTGCCACTGTACATACCTTTGTCAACGAGCTGAACGATTTGGTTTCGGTTTTCGAGAGCGTTAGCCGAGACATCCATGAGTACCAAGATCTCAGTCTAAATAATTCGAAAAATGAAAACACGTAGTCTAAAAACTACGATGAGCGATGCGGAAGCTCCACTTTTCTCCGTCTTGATTGCGTATTTTTCTTCAATTCGTTTGCGTGTTCCAATTGTCGATTTCTCATTCCCTTTTAATCCTTCTTTTTCTTTGATTGCTTCATAGACCTCTCCGTAGGTGCCTGCTCCCAACCGTTTTCCAAGAAGATATTCATCATTGCAACCCTTCAGATACGTTCCAGTCAGTTTCTAAACGTTTGTTATTATTCACACAATGTATACCACAAAATGAACACACTCACTCTCTCTTTCTCCGATACTACTTCCGTATTCTTCTTGCCCATATTCAGTATAGCTATTTGGAAATCCACGTAGTTCATCGCGTATTCTAGCCGTCTCTTTCGAAGTCCAGCGTAGTCTTCCGAAACAGAAACTGTCTTCATTTTATCGACAAACGAATCCTTGCGATCATTCAGATAGTAGTAAATCTTCGAAGCTTCGCCATACGTGTAGTTCTGGGGAAAATGATTGAGAAACCATCAAAAACGCTTACCATGATGTGAAACTGGAAGAAGCATATGTAAGTGAAGTAGTACTGCCATTTGTCTGTGTAACTGTTCGGTCGGAACAAACGCATCGACTGAAGAAAAGTCAAAGAGAAAACGTGATTAAAAACTACCTTTATGAGATTGAATGGTTGAGGATTAGGATCAGAGTCAACAATTCCCATTAGCACATCCATACCTGAAAGTCATGGATCAGTTGGATAAGCATGATAATATATAAAATCTAGTACCGACGAAAGCGGCGCTCCTTCCGAGTCCGTCAGTGCAGTGGACGACCACTGGCTCGTCCGTGAATCCAATCTTTTCGTATATCGTCTTCATCACGTGTGCCAACTCTTCCGGGTTTTCAGGAGCAAGACAGTCTTGCCATCCAGTGTATTGTAGCAATTCCACCCTTTTCTTCAAGTACCCACTAAATAAAAGAACGATATGAATCATTCAATTAGTTATCATACTTTGACACAGTGAAAACCATGTGATTAAGATTTTTGACGGCAGCCTTTTTCTTGGACTTGCATTTGATCTAAAGATCCCGATGCAGTCTCTCGAATAGTTCAATCATACCGTGTACTTTGCGAACTTGTTTTCGAACACTCGCGGTGTCTTCTGGTTCCAATACTCGAAACACTTTTCGACAGACTTTCCTTTCTCCATTTCAAGAAAGTCGCATAGCATGACAATTGCCTTGCAGTTGTATCGAAAGACCACATGCCAGAAGTCAATGGCAGTGTCAGCGGTCGGAGCAGAGGTTACAATGTATCTAGAAATTATCTTTCACGATTAATTTTCGATAACATACTTGTGTGCATTTCCCATAGGAACAACCCAATTTCCATCAAAGTAGTTGGCTTCTCCCGGCCAGCCCAAATCAACCACAGTTGAATCCACGGATTCCATTTCCGTTTCATTCACACTACTCATTTTCGGTTTTTGAATTAATGTTTTCATGAAGTTCTTGTACACTTTCCTCGGATCTATTCCAACGCAATCCTAAAACACGGTTTTTTGTTTTTATTTTTAAACATACTAGAGATATTCCGACGCTATTTCCAAATTTCATTTGATTTTCGACTTTCAGATCACGCTGAAGCTGTAAAAATCACAATACAAAAATGATTCATTGTTGAAAGCTTAAACTTTAAATCCTTGAAGGAACTTTATTCTGATTGGATCAATCGTTCGAAGCCGACTAATCAGGAAGAACACAACACCAAACAACCAGAGACATGCAGTGTATATGTCTAAAAGTTAACATGCTTTTCAATTAAATTATTATATCGAAATGTGATATTGCTTACACATTGTACTGATAGCCAAGTAGAACGGCTTGATTTGATTGCAGGCTCGAGTTACAATGTTGGAATAAATGAGACTCATCTGGCAATTCTTTGGCAATGCATTCATAAGACTAGTCTGGAACACATTCAAATTGAAAACATATATGTACTCTTTTTACCTTGATATCTTCTGTACTGTTTTCAATTTTCGTAAAAAGTTCATTCACTCCAGGTTCTTTGATTGTGTAGTTCAAATGATTGATGAGGTCATCGAAAACCGTCAGATTATAGCATCCTGGCTTACTTTTAGCACAGTTCCAATCGATCTGAAACTACTTGTTGTATGTTCACAGACATTTGTACAAAAATAGCAAACCAGAAAGTTTTTGATAGCCAAATTAGAGCCTCCCAAATAGCGCATAACTTCACCATCGTGGTCATTTTCAAAACATTCTATGGAGAGATCAGCCAACCCGTCGCATTTCCGTAATGTAGAATTAACATTTTCATTGAACTGCATGTATTTGTTTTTGAGTTCCTAAAGTACAAAATTATTAACGATGCAAACCAGAATAAAATACCATACCGAAACCCTGTCGAGAATCTTGGAGACATATCGAGCTGACATTGTTCGAAGAGATTCACGCGTTGAAGAAAGTTCATTACGAATTCCTAAAAATATGTTGATGATGGGTTGATGCACCAATCCAAGAAGATCGAACAAATTAAAATGAACGTCATTGGCTAAGCCATGTGCCCGGAAGTGAAAGGAACAGTGAACAGACGGTCAGAGGGGTATAGGGTTAAAATGACAAAAGCTAAAAGTCATACATAGAAGCGAGTGCATAGTCCCAGTTGTGAAAGTTGTTTGATGCTAGGAAGCGTGCACAAATCTGCATTTGTAACTGATAATTCTAATGGAAGATGAAACTGATACAATTTGGAACACTACGAGTTCCCGTCATTTTCGCTCTTTTTAATGTTCCTCGGTGTTCTTCTCTAACTGAGTGAGTCTATACCTTGTAAAGAACGATCAGTGTATTTCTCAAAGAAAACATGCCCATTTTCGTTATAGCAATGCTGTACATTTCTGAAAAAAAATTGTTTAGTGTTTGTATGTTGTATACGTGTCTAAAACCAACAATGCGCTGCGATGTAGAAACGTTTCGTTCATGTTTCCAGCAATTTTCCAGACATCGTTTCTGTTTCTCACAAAGTAATTGCAGTTCATTTGGCGTACATTGGCAAAGTTGGTAACAATCCTAAATCGTTTAAAAAAATGTTCAAGTTTCACAACTTACAACATGCATACTGAAGGTATGATCATAAGCAGAAAAAATACGGTAGATCCGATCATTATCAACTTTGGATTAACTGAATAGCGAGTGTATAAACTGTTCAAATATTATATCTTACTGGGAACGAAGTAGAATATCATCACCAATAAACAGCTCAGAGAAATGAATATTGCAAATCCTTGAATCATTTTACCGACCTCGTCGTTTATTATTATGTACTAAAATAAGAAGAAACGATTCTATCATGAAAAATATGCACCTCTACGTATTTTTCGCCTATTTCTTTTCTTTCTTTGTCAATAGTATACAATTCATTATGAATCTTAATAAGAATGAGCAGTTTTTAGATGATATATGTTTTAGTTCACCGAAGACGAAAACATATTGGTCGGACGAACGAACTTGATGTTCTGTATTTTCTTTGTGTATAAGGTAGCGTTATTGTTCAAAATGTTGCGAATATGGTAGTTATTCGCCTAAATAAACTAGTTAAGAATAATCGATTTTTAGTAAGAAACTTCATCGGTTGGTCCTCGAAAATACTGTGGAAATATGCTAAAGAAATCATAGATCTTCTTGATAGATGTTACAGCCTTGTCGGAAAGAACAGGTTCCAGTGTCAACGATTCAATCGATTCCTAAATGTGTATAGTGTTTTTACATGGAGTGTCGTTCAGGTCACAGAAGCCGATGATGACCAAACTGATATCAGAGAATCCTCAGGGGTTCCTAGTCGAAAACCGTTTTCAAATCCACAGGACCGGCCATACGTTTCGAGATACATATTTACATTTCAAATTTTGGAACAGAACTGTGTGGATTGCTTTTGCGGCCTGTCTCTCTGTTCGCGCAGGCTCTGAAAAAGCGGCGGTGGTTCAGTGGGTAGAGCGCTTGCCTGCCTAGCGGATCGGTGAGGGTTCGATCCCTGTCGACGCTTTTCGTTTTTTTTTTTCGTTTTGCCGACACTTCCCAGACTTGTACTTTTGGTGACAATTGGGAAGTCGATAGGAAAATCTTTCATATATTTTCCAAACTAAAACGGTAATAAATGTCTGGAAAGTGCCGGCGAAACGAAATACGTCGACAGGGATCGAACAAACACCAAATCCGCTGGGCGGGCGACTGCTCTACCCACTAGGCCATCGCCGCTGTTTCACAACCTGCGCGAATAGAGTGATATGCAGCAAAAGCAATCCACACGATTTAGGTTCAAACTTTGTAACGTAAAAATCTCGAAACGAATGGCCGGTCCTGTAGATTTGAAAACGGTTTTGGACTAGTGACCCCCTAGGGTATCTTTGATATTAGTTTGGTCACCATCGGCTTCTGTGACCTAAACGACACTTCATGTTAGTTGTATATGTTCGTAATCAGTTTATAAGTAGTTTTTTTAAACTACAGATCAACAAAGCGATTTACATTGCAGAAGACAGTTTCCATAGCATTTCAATTTTTAGAGACATGACCGTTCGGCATAGGTGATTTTCTCACAATGCGCATTGGTTCAATTTTCGCTAACCACAGTTTTTTTCATAAAATATCGCCACTCTATACGCGCACAATACTCGTGGACGGCAATACTACTATACTCGGAACTTCTGGAAACAACCTTTGCTGTGTTTATGTTTCTGAATACTCCTCTCAATAATCGATTCACTTTCTCGAAATGATCCATTAGAAGAATCTGAAGCATGTTTAATAACTATTCTGAAACACAAAACAGTTTGTATTACCGCAATTTTATTTGGATGACCATTACTCAACACTTTTGTATTAATTACATCCATCTAAGAAGTATCATGAATGTGAAAAAAGGTGTTTTTAACAAATACCTGTTTGCGAAAAACTGTTTTAAGAGCAGTGATTCTGTTAGCTTTCGGTTTCTCTACAGAGTTTCGAATAGCACACATGAATTCGAACATTTCATTATAAACGTCTAAATACATTAGTATTCAAAATTTAAATAAAAAAAATACATTTGAGTTGAATGTTGATGTTTCTGGAGAAGTCGTTGGATATTTTATTATGAGTGTGAAAGAAGGCACTGACACACAAAATAGATAAAATGATACAAGCGAGAATGAGTATCGACAACAAAAAAATTGATATCTGAAGATAAAGTGTTTAAAGCATAATTGCATTCGTTGACCTTCAGAATGAATATTTCCAATGATCGGTCTTTTGCAAGCGATGGAATAACAATCGTAGTCTTACTTGAAGGATACATGACCGTCTTTGATTTCTATAAAGCAACGACGTTTTATTCATACAAATGAATCAACCTGCACAGCTGGTTTCTTTTTAGTGATGTATATCAAATATGAAAGCACTCCGACTGCACTAAGACACGACAGTACACCAAATAAAGCAGATGGTACTGACGAGTTCTGTAAAATTGTATAAAAAAGACGTTTTTGTGTTCTTACCGGGGCCTTTTCTTCCATTTCACGAATCAATACATCGAATGACGTTTTGTTATTCACATTGAACAAGTACTATATTGAATGAATCATATGAATGAACAATTGCGGTTTGCTGTCTACCTGTATCACTCCTCTCAGCGTCTGTTCGGATGGCGTCTCGACATTTTGTGAGGCGATGGAGTCTGCCGCCGCTGCCATCAGTCTATCCTGCCACTCTGTACTCTTCCGAAGGTCAGACACCGGAAGAACGTTGTAGGAAGCTCGACATTCTCAAAACAACAACACATGTTATTGAGCCTTGAAAGATTTCCCCAAAAACGGACACTTGTTATCAAGGGTTATTTAGTTATAGACTCAGTGGGACATACCCACAAATGCTCGATTTTTACCACGTTATGGTAGTTGTCAACACATGACTGTGCTCAATCTTCTGTGTTCGCTTTCTCAAAGATCGGAGAGCAACTATAATGTCTGAGTGACAAAGAAAACAAAAAACGAAGTTGTAATCTCGTGGGTTCGACCTCCCTTGCTTTTGTTTCCCTTACACCATTCCGCCGATAAAACTCCATTCTTCTATCATCAATGAAGCTACAACACTTCTGTTCGTAATGGATTCGAGTTGTGCATCGGAAGCACGATTAGACTGGTGAGAGGAGCACAATGAAACCGAGTTACCTGCATTATCTCGGCACTACCAACACTGTCTTGATGAAGAAATGAGCGGGTATACATAGTAGATACTTTTCAGATTGGAGCGAGGCTAGTCATTAGGAGTGGGCCGTAGCGCGCAGATCCGACCACCGCGCGTTCCCGCATCGTCCTCGCCCACTACAGAAGAGTCGCAGGCCACATCGAAGCCACGACATCCTCGACGTGTACCCCAGCCTCCATCTCCCATCTAGTCGATCAACGTTCAATTCTTTTTGTCTTGTGTCTGGTCGATAACCTAGCAGCTGCCCCCATAGTAAGGTCCTTTGGTCTGTTGCAATGTCTCCCCCTTGTGAAGTGTACTGTGTGAGCCCCCATTGGTCATCCGTCAGCATAAAGCCTCGTCCCTAACCGGGTTCCATGGCGTGCAACAGACAAGAAAACGGGATTCTGTCGTAGTGAGCGGAGACATAATCTCAATACTCATATATAGTAACAAAGATGGCCGTACCAATTGTTCTCAGCCGAAAACACTACAGAGTCTTGGATTTTATTGACTATTGACATTACTTACTCTAAGTGAGTGCGACAGAGTGGATCCGTTAAGCATAGCCAAGTAACCCCCGGCCACTGACAAACTTGTGAAACCAGGCTCCCGAACTGCGCATCGGCATTGCGAATTCTACCACTATCAAACAGAGTTTCATCAACTATAACGTAACAGTTTTGAGCACTCACTGGCCGTTGACAGGCTTTTGATGGCTGCGGTCTTGGAAGTCAGTCCGTCGCCGAGAATCGATCGACACATGAGGAGAAGGAGCAGAAGCCTGGAAGGAAGACACACACCGATGAGCGAGAGAGACAGGATAGACCGGAGGAGGGAGGGGGAGGGCGGGAAATGAACACACCTCCACACGGGACGAGTCATGGCCGAGAAATGACGGTGGGGGAGGAAAGAAAGACGAGATAAGACGATGAATGAACAGTAAACAACATCAATCTACACACTTTTCGAAAAACCACGATCAATCGTTAAAAAATGAACACGACAGAAAACTGTTTTAATAAACCGGCTATTTCGGTTTCCCCTGCCCTATTATCGGTCCTTTGCTGGCACATGGCAGAGATATGTTTGTGTAGCGGCAGGAGTCCGGGTACTAATACCCGGTGCATCCGATCGGCTTCAGCACGTTTTGATCCCTTCTTTTACTCTCCTATAGCACCACGGTGCTATTCTTGCAACCGCCACGCGATAAAAGACCATGCGAGACAGACACATTTATTTCAGAGAGTGAAACGAAAAATTAGGTAATGAATCGATTATGAAATTTCTGCCTATCGCTGATCTAGGAACCACAACGAGTGTGAAAGCGCTTCTGGCGAAAGCGTCTATACTTTCGTCACTGAGCACGTGATACCATAAGCAATAACTAAAAAAATATATATATATTTTTCTTATGGTCATAGTAACCACAATTGATCATCATCTGCTCAGTAACCAGTATAAAATTAATTCAAAAATCATCGCTGCAGGACCAGTTTGGAATGGACAGCTATGTAGTTTACTGTAGATTACACTTCAGGCCAGGAAACGATTTTTCGCAGAAACGATTTTTTTTGGTTTTTCTGATTTTTTTGTTTTGAGAATTGTAATTTGAGAACTAGGTGATGTTGTTTCGATGTTTGTTGTTAGGAGAAAGATGCGCAATCTCACACAGCAAATACTGGAAATACTGGAAGCAAATACTGCGCGCACTGAACGAGAAACATCGAAAAGTAGAAAATGAGAGGCGAGAGCGGTTGCGATCGAACAAGGAACGAGATAATCACAAACTCACTTCGGCGACAAGGGAGACAATGAGATACACCATACGAAATTGATGCAGCTGATCGGTTTCCACGGGGCATACACGTGGAAGGCGCGCAGGTTTTCATTGAACCAGAAAATCGCGGGCTGCTCGAACAAGCAGATTGCCACTACCTTCATGGCAAGCGCGCAGTTGTATGGTGTGCGTCTTGACTGTTTTCCCTCGGTATCCACTGTTGCGAACAAATGCAGAGAAGCGAAATACCTCGAGCGCGCGCATGTTGCTGAAGTGACACGTGGCTTGATTGAACGGGAAGAGACAATGGCCTTGATAACAGATGAAACGCCGCGCGGGGGAGAGGTATACCAAGAGTACGGTATCATTCACAATGAGAATGGTGAAAAGAAGACGCTCTACCTTGGCATCCGCGCCGCGCCCAACAAGAAGAGTGAGGAACAGGTTCACATTCTGAACGAACTGCTCAAAAAGCTCGCCGAGTTCGACGACGATGAGAGCGGCGATGACGGCATCAGCTTCGCCGAACTGTTCTTTGGTCACATCACTGCCACCGTCTCCGACATGGCTAACACTGAACGAAAGACGAATGATTTGGTGGCTCCGAAGAAAGAGAAAGAATGAAGAAGTTGGAAGAGACTATGACTGTGCAGCAGTTCTTGAAGTGCGACACCTTGCAGCACTTCTACTGTCAGGTTCACACAATGCACATCATGTCGAAGTTCATTTTCGACGCGCTTGTATGACAAGGGAAAGAATCCATCACGCATTCCCGACTTCCTTAGCAACCGTTTCAACAATGCATTTGTCATTGCTTCTCGCCTGTTTTCCTTGCGCGCAGATATCATCGAGTTACTTGACGACACCCCTATCGAAACAGAACGCCCAGACCAGCTCGCAGAAAACAGTTGATCATCCAGTTGCATCCACACGAGCAAGCGGTGCAACTGAGAATTGAATTGTGAATTGAGCTGTGCTAAGATCGTATAATGCTGGCCGAACCCATTGCTATTCGGTATCGATTGATTTTCGATTAATTTTTTTAAATGCGAGTGAGAGCTAGGGGTAATAATAGTGCGAAGGCAGTTTATTCTCGCTGAACGCTTCTTTCATAAAAAAAAATATTTTTATACGCCAGAGGCGGGGCCCTAAATTCAATTGGCGATAGAGTGGGTGAAAGCGAGAGAGCAGGCGTTCGCACCTCCGTCAGCTGTCTGGTTTGTGCTCAGTCCGCAAAAGTACTCATCGAGTACCGCATACTCGCACCGGGTGCCGAACCCAAATCCGTATGCCCGGAGCGTGTGTGCGAAACGGTGTGCGAAAGATTGGAGCTCTATTTTTTATTTGAAGAGTTTTAGAGAGAAAAAAAAACCAAAAGGTGATACATTTTTGGCCGCCACTGTATGTGAGCGCGCGCGCCGCACGGAATTAGAGCGCATTGTGAACGCTGAACTGTATGAACAACAAATATTTTTGAAAAATCAACTTCAAATGAACTACACTAATAACTAATTGTTATACCATATCCAAACAGCTGAAAATCTCACTGTGGTTCCTAATGGGCGTATGTATGTAGTTGTAATGCGAAGTGATCGTGGGCACAAGCAAAAGTGGCGGCAAACTTCAAACCGATTGCTACATTAACAAAATGCGTACACAAAACTCTTTATTCACCTTTTTACAATCACAGTTTGTGTTTATTCATAACTCTAAAAACATAGCTTTGTTATATCATACCGTTTAAAAAGTGAAACATTTTTACGCACAGTAAGGGTGAGTAATATTATAGTAATATAAGTTGTAAGATAAAGTGAGTGCCTTCAGTAGTTAGATGCGGCTGAGAGGCTTGAAACTGGCGAGAATCGCCTTCTTGTCCCTCGAAGTAGCACGAGTGGCGAGGGACTTTAATAGACAAAATAGGTTTATGTTTAGTAAAAAATTGTCTCACCTCGTATTGCTCCCTGTCATGTAACTTCGCAGAGTTGATCCAGTCGAGATCAATCTAGAAAAGTGTTATGAGAACCGAAGAGAAAGACTCACAATGAGATCGCACTCCGCTCCCATCATGATATGCATCATTGCACTGTAGTCAAGAAATGCCTTCGGGTTGATGTAATAGATATGCCTGAATCAAAATACTTTTCATTTTGTAAGATAACTCACTTTATGATGTCGAGCATCGCGACCGGGAGACCATTTTTCAGCAATGATTTCCTGTCTGTAATCAAAATACAATGTCTGTCAATTGAACATGATTACTAACATTTTCCTTGGAGTAGATTGTACTTTTCCTCAAGAACCTGGTCATAATTCATGTTTCTTTTCCACGGTAGCTTTTGGAACATCTTAATATCGATTAGTATACTCATATTAGAAAATGTGATACAATTCATGTTCGCTTAGCCGTCTACAGTTCACGGCGAGTCGACAGTTAAAATAGAGCTGGTCAAATGATCAGAGTGAAGGAAATATGTCTCATCGGCTCAATATGGTACTTATTTTGATTTTTGATACGATTCTCGTGTTAATACGATGCATAATATTGCAAATTGGTTTTTTAAATGTTGATAATTCAAGTAGTGAAAATTGATTTTTTGATTTATCTCACCCAATAATAACTTTTTCTTGACTTTTGTTGTATTTCTACTTTCATAATAGACTGCTAGAGACGTTAACGGAGAAACATTTCAAAAAATTTTGCCCAATAAGGAACCAGCTATTGAGACATAACGCTCCGTTAATGCCTCGAGAACAGTAATTTGTTTAATATTACAAAGTTTCAAAACAAAATGTTACTTACAACCGTAATGAATCAAATTTAGTGGAAAAATTCAAATTTTCAACTTTGCCGCCGTCGAATTCCCGTTAGTCAAGACACTTTTCTATTTCACATTTTCAACACAGTCGATTCGCCGTGAGTTACAGTGTTCTCTATACGCTTTTAGTCTTCTAGAGTCTACCTCATTCAGTAGGCGAACTCAGTATCCATAAGGCTGTATTCATTTACAATTTGTTTAATCGAAAGTGCAGATTAGTTCTACTGCCAACTGCTTTCTAACTGTCCTACTGACTAACTAGTCAGAACACTCCATTAGTTTGACTGACATCAGTTTGAAGATTACTGCACCTCAATACTCATGTAGAGCCAGGATTCGAGGTCGTCGCAAGGTCGCTGTCGTCTCATTTCGTGGGCAGCCCGCGAAGCATATCTCAACATATCTCAATCATGTATTTCAGTGACTTAATCTTACCGCAGAGATCCAATGAAACCGTGTTCATTTCCTTTGCGAACATTGACTTTTCCTTTAACATCAACGCTGCGCCAAGCCATTCCAAAGTCGAGAATGAACACCGTTTTCTCATTCTGTTTTCCACCGATCGCAAAGTTTCCGGGTTTAATGTCCCTGAATGTAAAAAGTGTTTTTTGAAAGTGATATCAACTGACCTGTGAACGAATCCACAACGGTGCAGCTGATGAATTGCGTTGAATGTCTGGATACAGAGATACATCGCAGAGAACGAACTGAAATATTGCAATTGTGATTCCTAATTGTTTTGACCGTAGTTGTCTACTCACTTCAGTTTCTTCGATACATGCTGTTGAACAGTGGTCAGAGATTTTCCGACCAGATTCATAACCAAAAAATCAAAGCTCGGAGTATGACCTAAAAAGTGAGTTCAATTTAAAAAGAGTTTGCGCGTACAGTTTTAAGACACTTAAGTGACTTAAAGGAACAGTGGCGACTTATTTTCGACTCGGAGTGTTATATTAACCTAACGCATTTGCAGTTTTTTTTGCGAAAAAAACGACAATTCTGCGTTATTTTCGATTCTACAACTGCCATGAATGCAGCTCAAAATTTGAATTTCCCGCTAACACTTCACTAGAAAAAATATAAGTCGGAGACGTAACCGAAAATGAACAACGGACTGTCACTTGCTTCTTGGATCAGTTAATGTTCGCTGCGTTGTGACCCTAATGTTCATGAGTTCGTTTCCTATCACTGGCAAATGTTTTGTTCGTGTGAAAATGAGGAGCTTTGGCAGGTTGTACATAGCAGTAATAAGTCGCCACTGTGCCTTTGAGAATTGAAGTGATAGTCACGCGCAAGATTTCGGAAAAGACGACTAATAGAGAGCGCAGACAGCGATTGTATATCTATTCCTCCGCAGCCATTCTACCTTTGTCAACGAGCTGAACGATTTGGTTTCGGTTTTCGAGAGCGTTAGCCGAGACATCCATGAGTACCAAAATCTCAGTCTAAATGATCCGATCAATGAAAATACGTAATCTAACATCTACGATAAGCGATGCGGAAGCTCCACTTTTCTCCGTCTTGATTGCGTATTTTTCTTCGATTTGTTTGCGCGTGCCTAATGTCGATTTCTCATTCCCTTTTAATCCTTCTTTTTCTTTGATTGCTTCATAGACCTCTCCGTAGGTTCCTGCTCCCAACCGTTTTCCAAGAAGATATTCATCATTGCAACCTTTCAGATACGTTCCAGTCAGTTTCTAAACGTTTGTTGTTTTTCACACAATAGATGATACATAATGAATACACGCACTCTCTCTTTTTCTGATACTACTTCCTCATTCTTCTTGCCCATATTCAGTATAGCTATTTGGAAATCCACGTAGTTCATCGCGTATTCTAGCCGTCTCTTTCGAAGTCCAGCGTAGTCTTCCGAAACAGAAACTGCCTTCATTTTATCGACAAACGAATCCTTGCGATCATTCAGATAGTTGTAGATCTTCGAAGCTTCGCCATACGTGTAATTCTGGGGAAAAATGATTGAGAAACCATCAAAAACCCTTACCATGATGTGAAACTGGAAGAAGCATATGTAAGTGAAGTAGTACTGCCATTTGTCTGTGTAACTGTTCGGTCGGAACAAACGCATCGACTGAAGAAAAGTAAAAAAAAAACGTGATTAGAGAATACCTTGATGAGATTGAATGGTTGAGGATTAGGATCAGAGTCAACGATTCCCATTAGCACATCCATACCTGAAAGTAATGGATACGCATGATACTATATAGATTTCTAGTACCGACGAAAGCGGCGCTCCTTCCGAGTCCATCGGCGCAGTGGACGACCACTGGCTCGTCCGTGAATCCAATCTTTTCGTATATCGTCTTCATCACATGTGCCAACTCTTACGGGTTTTCAGGAACAAGACAGTCTTGCCATCCAGTGTATTGTAGCAATTCCACCTTTTTCTTCACGTACCCACTAAATACCATAGCGATATGGTTCGTTATTATATAAACATACTTTGACACAGTGAAAACCATGTGATTAAGATTTTTGACGGCAGCCTTTTTCTTGGACTTGCATTTGATCTAAAGGTCCCGATGCAATCTCTCGAATAGGTCAATCATACCGTGTACTTTGCGAACTTGTTTTCGAACACTCGCGGTGTCTTCTGGTTCCAATACTCGAAACACTTTTCGACAGACTTTCCTTTCTCCATTTCAAGAAAGTCGCATAGCATGACAATTGCCTTGCAGTTGTATCGAAATACCACATGCCAGAAGTCAATGGCAGTGTCAGCGGTCGGAGCAGAGGTTACAATGTATCTAGAAGTTATCTCTTATGAATGACTTTGAAAAACGTACTTGTGTGCATTTCCCATTGGAACAACCCAATTTCCATCAAAGTAGTTGGATTCTCCCGGCCAGCCCAAATCAACAACAGTTGAATCTACGGATTCCATTTCCGTTTCATTCACACCACTCATTTTCGATTTTTGAATCATAGTTTTCATGAAGTTCTTGTACACTTTCCTTGGATCTACTCCAACACAATTCTAAAACACCATGTTTTTCATATAATATATATCAAAACATACAAGAGATATTCCGACGCTATTTCCAAATTTCATTTGATTTTCGACTTTCAGATCACGCTGAAGCTGTAAAAATCACATCACAAAAATGATTAATCATTGAAACTTGAACTTTAAATCCTTGGAGGAACTTTATTCTGATTGGATCAATTGTTCGAAGTCGGCTAATCAGGAAGAACACAATACCGAACAGCCAGAGACATGCAGTGTCTATGTCTAAATGTTGTCTCATCAATTTTGTTTCTTCAAAGCGTAATGCTTACACATTGTACTGATAGCCAAGTAGAATGGCTTGATTTGATTGCAGGCTCGAGTTACAAGGTTCGAATAAATGAGACTCATCTGACAATTCTTTGGCAGAGCACTCATAAGACTAGTCTGAAACACATTCGAATCGAAACCTCATCCATATGAGTACTCTTTCACTTTGATATCTTCTGTACTGTTTTCAATTTTCGTGAAAAGTTCATACACTCCAGGTTCTTTGATTGTGTATTTCAAATGATTGATAAGGTCCTCAAACGCCGTCAAATTCTTGCAACTCAAATTCTGTGTCTCACAGTTCCAGTTGTTCTAAAAACTAGATTAGAAGAAAGTACAAGGAAAGCCTAGCAAACCAGAAATTGTTTGATTGCCAAGTTGGATTGCTCCAAATTGTACATAATTTTTCCGTCAGGATCGTTTGCAAAACATTCAATAGATGGCTCGATAACACCGTCGCATTTTCTTTGAGTCGAATTGACTTTTTCATTAAATTGCATGTACTTTTCTTTCAAATCCTAGATTTTTTTGAATAACTTATTTTGAACAATTGTTAGTGTCATACCATAACCCTGTCGAGAATATCGGACACGTATTGAGCTGACATTGTTTGTATATTCTCACGCGTTCTGGACAGTTCATAACGAATTCCTCAAAACGTACATTTACTTCATTCAAAGATACAAAAGCCTATTTCTGATGATTTGTTTATCGTTCATGCGTCACGAAACGGTTATTCAAACACATGTTGAAGGAAATTTCAACGTGCCGCTGTGATCAGAAATATCTGCAGAACGCTGTAAACGCATACATTCTAATTCCCGCCAATCCGCGGTCTCTTATCTTTTCGTGCTCTTTAGCACTTTCGCACTTGTGTCGTCGGCAAAGGGTAGCGGGTAGGAAAAGCGGGTAGGAAAAATCGAGTATGCTCTTGTATATTTAAAGAAGAACTTCGGGAAATCGCGCTTGCAAAATTATCGCGCCTCGAACGTCAGAACGTCAATAACCAAGGCCTCCGGCAGACTTTTTGCGAGCGAAATGCAAAAAAATCGCAAAACTTTTAACTTGAAAGGTTCGTGAAACTACATATGCATAATCGCGCAAATTTCATTTATAAAGAATGAAAATATACAGAAAAGTCAATTTTCGTACATGGATTCGCGAAAAAAAGCGAATCTCTGGTATCTCTCCTTTCGCAGCGAAAACGGAGTTCGCGAACATTTTCGCGCGAAAAAAATATGTCACCTATTTTCGCAAGTCATTGCCGAAAGCTTTTTCGCGATTCGCACTGCGATTTGCAAGTCGATAATGCATGCTAAAGCATTGCAGTTTTCGCACGTTTTTTTGCGAAAAAGTCTGCCCGGGGCATAAGTCGTGCCCGGAAGTGGAAGGAACAGTGTACAGACGGTCAGAGCGTATACGGTTAAAATGGCAATAGCTAAAAGGCATACATAGAGGCGAGTATATGTTCCTGTTTGTTAGTTGTTTGACGCTAGGCAGCGTGTACAAATCTGCATTTGTAACGGATCACTCTAATGGAAGATGAAACTGATATTTGGAATACTAATGTACGAGTTCCCGACATTTACGCTTTTTCCAGTGTTCTCTAACTGAGTGAGTCTATACCTTGTAAAGAACGATCTGCGTATTTCTCAAAGAAAACATGCCCATTCTCGTCATAGCAATGCTGTACATTTCTGAAAAAAAATATTTTGTTCAGTGTTTGTATGTTGTAAACGTGGAATTTCACACACAAAGCGTTGCGATGCAGAAATGTTTCGTTCATGTTTCCAGCAATTTTCCAGACATCATTTTTGTTTTCCATAAAGAAATTGCAGTTCATTTGGCGAACATTGGCATAGTTGGTAACAATCCTGAACTGTTTGAAAAATGTTCCAAGTTTCATAACTTACATCATGCAAACAGAAGGTATGATCATAAGCAGAAAGAATACGGTAGATCCGATCATAATAAACTTTGGATTAACTGAATAGCGAATGATTAAACTGTTTAAATATTTTATCTTACTGGGAACAAAGTAGAATATTATCACCAATAAACAGCTTAGTGAAATGAATATTGCAAATCCTTGGATCATTTTACCGACATCGTCATTTGTTATTATGTACTGAAAATAACAAGAAACGATTATATCGAGATGTATTCACCTCTACGGCTTTTTCGCTTATTTCATTTTTTTCTTTGTCAACAGTATATAATTCATTGTAGATCTTAAAACGAGAGATATGAAAAAAAAATCTGATTTATGTTTACCGGAGACGAAAACATATTATTCGGTCGTTCGAACTTGATATGTTGTATTTTCTTAGTGTATATGGTAGAGTTATTGTTCAAAACGTTGTGAATATTGTAGACACTTTTCTAAAAGAACTTCATCATCAATCATTTTTGAGTGACAAACCTCATCGTTTTGGAAACACTGTTTGAATAAATGGAAGAAATCATATGTCCTGTTGATGGATTCCACAGCCTTAGTAGTAAGACTCGATTCCAAACTCAACGCTATAATGTTTTCCTAAAATAGATATTGAGAGGTTTTCAATTTCAGAAACAACTTTTGAATAATTCAAAATCGGAAATAGTATGTTCAAGTTCACTTTTAAAAAATGAGCCATAAGATTGTTCTAAAAAATAAACCTTTTTTTTTAATACTAAAACTCAGAATAAGTTGCTTACCGCAATTTCTTTTGGATGCCCATTACTTAGTACTTTCTCAGTTATTTCATTAACCTTGAACGTATCATGAATGTTTAAACAATATTTCAAGAAATACCTGTGAGCGAAAAACTGTTTTAAGAGCAGCGATTTTGTTCGCTTTAGGATTCTCTACAGAACTTCGAATAGCACACATGAATTCGAACAGTTCATTATAAACGTCTAAATAGATTAGTATTCACAATTAAAATAGAAAAAAAACATTTGAGTTGGATGTTGATGTTTCTGGAGAAGTCGTTGGATATTTTGTTATGAGTGTGAAAGAAGGCACTGACACACAAAATAGATAAAATGATACAAGCGAGAATGAGCATCGAGAACAAACAAATTGATATCTGAAGATAAAGTGTATAAAAGCATAATTACATTTGTTGACCTTCAGAATGAATATTTCCAATGATCGGTCTTTCGCAAGCGATGGAATAACAATCGTAGTCTTGCTTGAAGGATACATGACCGTCTTTGATTTCTGTAAAGCAACGACGTTTTATTCATACGAATGAATCAACCTGCACAGCTGGTTTCTTTTTTGTGATGTATATCAAATATGAAAGCACACTAAGACACGACAGTACACCAAATAAGGCAGATGGTACTGACGAGTTCTGTAAAATTGTATTGTGACGTTGCAGTTATTGTGTTCTTACCGGGGCCTTTTCTTCCATTTCACGAATCAATACATCGAATGACGTTTTGTTATTTTTATTGAACAAGTACTTTATTAAATGAATCATTTAAATAAACTTTTGTGGTTTGCTTTCTACCTGTATCACTCCTCTCAGCGTCTGTTCGGATGGCGTCTCGACATTGTGTGAGGCGATGGAGTCTGCCGCCGCTGCCATCAGTCTATCCTGCCACTCCGTACTCTTCCGAAGGTCAGACACCGGAAGAACGTTGTAGGAAGCACGACATTCTAAAAACATACATATTCCAATTGTGATGAAAGATACCTTGTCTGCGTCAGGTATTTATTTTCAAGAACTAGTCATTCATTTAAAGATCTTTTGGTCGTTTTTTCCTACAGTAATTGAATCAGGTAACTGGAAAAAGAAAAACGGCGTAGCTGGAATCATAAGTGAAGATCGATATTGTAAGCAAAACAAATGAAAAACGAACACAATAAAAGGAACAGTGGCGCTATTTTTTCGACCCAGTCTTGATTCTTGAACCAATGGAACATAAAACAAACACAAAAATAACAATAGAACACCTAAACCCTCATAACCCCACAAAAAAACCCTGGACGTGGTTTTTTTTTATTTGTTTGAACTGCGCGGGACACGCGTTACGCGTCAGAGGCGCTGTGCATGCCCCGTCAAGGTGTATCAGCTGTTTGTCGTTCCCTTGTAATTTGACCCTTGTAATTTGTCGTTTATTGAAGGTTGTTTGCTAACTTTGTTTTTTGCTACCAATACCAAATGTTGTTATTGAATACGTAAGTAATCGTGTTGTCTCTCATATTCTTATTGATTCTGATTGTGATTTTAGATGTGGGTGCGCTGCGGAGCGTTGATAATCCGGGTCGCGCCATGTCCAGTTTGCCGTTCCTACGATCATTCAAATGAGTTTTACGTAGTTCTTTCATTGTTTTTTTTTTAATGATTTCCCCCAACATTACGCTAGTTGTACATATTGTTCCTCCATTCGCTCCATGACCGACTTCAGGAGTAAGCCGTGCGTGGCTAGGCGAGGCGAGGCATGCGTGACGAGCAGCACCGTCAGCTCCAAGCCCCTCCCGCTCCCGTTCGCAGGATGAAGAAGAAGAAAGAGATTGTTTTGTTATTTGTTGTTGTTGTTTTGTTGTTGATGTGTTTTCATTGTTATTGTGAACATATGTATAACTCGTTTTGAATAAAGATGCTTCTTTGCAAAGAGATTATTTGTGAAACGTATGATAATGTTTATCTGCCGTGACATAACATACACGAATAAGTGAAAATAGCGGACAGGGTATGGCAAATATGAAGCTGGCCCTAGGCTAATTGCTGTAAACAATCAGCTACTTATGGGGGGCTCATACCAATTACAAAACATAAAACGGGGTGTGTAGGGGGGAGGGGAATGTTGTAATAATGAGAGCAAGATAAATAAACAATAATTAAGAGAAAAACGAGAATGGGATACCAAACTCAAATTTAGACTTGATAGCAGTGCTTTCAATTCCTGAATATTGTTTATTTTTGAAAGATGTGATGGCAGTGAATTCCACAATTTCGATACTCTTGGTGTGAACCAATGTTGATTTTTGAAGTGAGATGGAAAGAGAACTTGCAGATTGTGTGATCGCGTATTATACGAACTTTGTTGAACTGGGGTGTATGAGTTGGATTCACATACATGTCACCAGTGATAATCTTATAAAAACTGATTATATCTTCATGAAAACGTCTCTCGTAAAGAGACTGTGTTGACATCAATCCTAGCCTGATAGAGTATCTTGGAGTTGCTGACATTGGATTACAATGTTTGAATGTTTTTTTTTTACTAAATCTGCGCAATGGAGACTCGAGGCGTTTGGCTAGCGCACTCTTACTAATGGGGTTGAATATTTCTGTGCGATACTCAATGCATGGACGTATGTATGTATGAAATAAGTTAATAAGGACATAACGGTGCTAAAGGGACATATCGGTGCTAGTAAACGCTCTTAGAATATGTTGAACTTTTGCGCACGTGTATTTGGTGATATTGTCTATATGACTGTGAAACTTCAGCTCTGAATAGACTATTATAACTAAATCTCTAACTTGTTTTGAGTTTTCCAGTTGAGAACCATTGTTAGTGTAATTTCTCAAACTTGATTTACTTTTGATTTGTAGTACCTGAGTTTTGTTAATGGCAAGTGGGAGCTGCCATTCTTCAGACTAGAGACAACACTGTTTATTGATTTTTTTCTGCTAAGCAGTAGTAAAGTAGTAAAGTAAAGTCATTTGAGTAAGCCTTGATGTCATCGGCATTTATGAATATAAGAAAAAGCAGTGGGCTTAACACTGATCCTTGAGGCACACAGCTGATAACTGGGAAAGGGGAGAATAGAACATCATTAATACGCTCATGTGCTGTGCGATCCACTAGAAACTGAGCTATCCACTTGTATATTTTAGATTGCGAAGATATTCCGAATTTTTCAAGCTTGTAAAGTAATTTTAAGTGACTTACTTTGTCGAAAGCTTTCTGGAAATAAAAAAAACACAAAAACCCTCTTTTTTATTTTTTTAAAAAAAGGATTCGAACCGGCGAGGTCTGTGCCAGTACTGCGCACACACGCATTGAGCCACATAGTAAGCGAACGAGCTTCTATTGTCTGAGATAACGTGTTCTCTCGCCATTTCTGCAGTATTGAAAAGTTTAACAGGACGGAAGTCGTGGCGAGACCAAATTAAGAGATGACATGGCTTTCGTGTTCCTCGTATCTACTACACACATTTCATAATTGATTGATTGAGTTTCTAATTCGAAAATAAAAGGTGATTCGGAAAGAATGTATCTGGGTTCCTCCCATTTCAGGTTTTCATGCATGGCTTGTGTGATTCTATTCATCGTCGGTGGCGATGCGGAATCTCCTCACAGGGCTGTCACACTAAATTTTACACAGCACTCCGTCAAAAGTGTGCCGCCGTGCCGGGAACCTTTGCGCGCCAAATTTGAAACTTGTGTTTTGCATCTTACTTGATTGATCCTGTCAGCGGTAATATGCTCATTTCAAAGATTAAGCCACGCATGTCTTAGTTCATCGATCGAAGTGAAACTGCAAACGGCTTCTTAATTTGCAATATCACAAATGCTCAAGGTGTATCTTGTAGTTTCGAGTAAATGACATAATGGAAACATGAGGATGTCTGTTATACGAATTGAGACAGGATCATTTGCATGACCTCGGTCAGCTCCAGTCAAGTTATCATTTAGCACAACACTGTGAAAACAACGAATAAAGGGGGGAGGGGTGCGCTTACTCCATTTTCATTTTCACTTTTAAATGATCCTCTACTACAATGAAAGATTGACTATTATCGAATTTTTTCCATAACGATGCCGCTATCAATATCTCTGAATTACGATAGCTTAGGTTCTCACAGCACAAGTGGCGACGCTTCACCTTAGCATCACCTATTACCTTACATGACATCTCTTATCGGCATCTCACATATCCTTATGGGGAAACAGAGGAGTGCGTGTGAGATGTATTATATCAACTATGGATATCGTAGAAGATTCTAGACAATTTCAACTTGCATTAGTAGTGAAATATAATAATGTGCTAGGTTCGAACCTCACAATAACGATAATATTGACTACAGGTTGCGACTTTTTTCTCGCACTTTCCCCTATTAACTACAGTATACTGAATGAAATACAGCCGTATTACTGCCGCTGTCCGCACTCCTTGCGGAATCACGCAGCAGTTCGCCGTCCGGACTGGAGTGCGCCAAGGATCCGTCTGCGGCCCGCTCCTGTTCAACTATGTCATCGACGACGTGATGCGACGTGTTGTGGAGGAGTGTGGAGGAGGAGTGGAGCTGCACCCGCCAGGACGGAAAGTCACCGACCTCGACTACGCGGATGACATCGCTCTTCTTAGAAAAGACCCTGTTAACCTGCAGAAAGCTGTCGACCGTCTCAGTCTCCTCGCCGCCTCGTACGGTCTGACCCTCAGGCCGGACAAGTGCGAGTCGATGACCATCCCGCGAGGAGTAAAGGAGACGTTCACTGTTAATAGAGAAAAAAATCGCGCAGAACAACATCTTCCGCTACCTCGGTTCGTGAATTAGCAGCGACGCCGACCTTACTAAGGATGTGGAGGCGCGAATCGTCCAATCCTGCTCCGCGTTCAATTCGCTGGAAAAGGTTTCGTGGAGATCGAGCGTCGCCAATCACGTCAAGCTGCGGATCTACCTCACCGCCATCCGACCTGCGATGCTCTACGGATCCGGTACTTGGGCTCTCGATACGAAGCTCGAAGAGAAGCTGGATACGGCGGAACGCAAATTCTTGCGCCGGATGTTAGGCTACTTCTACCCAAACCGTCGCCACAACTCGCAGTTGTATCAGGATGTAAACAACATCTACTCCCGTCTCCTGCGCAAAAAGTCCAAGCTGCCCACCCCCTCGCGGCAAGTGGCGGCAACGAGAGTTCGTCTCTTGGGACACGTGCTGCGACGAGAAGACCATCGAATTGTGAAGCAAACTGCACTCACACTACCGCCGCCGGAGTGGAGAAGAGGCCCAGGAAGGAAACGCGCCACATGGGACGAGAAGCTGAAGGAGGATGTCGGGCCCACGCCTGCCGTGCGCGCCAAGGTCACCTCGAGAGACACTTCGTTTCGCAGAGTTTGGAACACTCGCAACGGGCAGTGGATGGACCTGGACATGGCACAAGACCGCGTCAAGTGGTCAGAACTGGTTCACACACGATGCTTGCCGGCTAAGGAGCGACAATGCTTCAGATGATCTACGGAGAATCGGCCGAGGAGTGAGTGAGTGAGTTGTGCACTCGCCGGTATTATCAACAATGTTTTCGACCGGGTGTCTAACTGTTCCTGTGGCGCAGCTGGTTAGTGCGGCCGCCAGTGATCTGAAGGTCGCGGGTTCGAATCCTCCCCGATCGTTTTGCGAATGTATCACGGTTCTTCTCGCGCCACATGGGACGAGAAGAACCCGTTCACGGCAGCGAAATTCGAAAATTTCAAAATCCCACGGTTCTGTTAAACGCCTCTGTTCCTTTAAGATTTCTAGTTGTTTTTTTAATCAGCGCACTCTTGCTCTGCGAACCGTGAAATATGCATATTTTATTGAATGGGTCAACTGCTGTCAACTGGCGCGTACTCGAGGCCGGTGGAGGAGCAATGAACTTTGCGCGGACAGCCGAAAGCGAATATAGGGCATCTCGTTCATCGTACGGCAGTCATTTTGCCGAATGTTTTGAGGTTAACGAAGGCAACAAAATTGAAAAGATCTACTAGCTTTCCTATGATGGGTCCGGGAACGGAAACTTCGAATGGATGGTACGGTAACTGCTTTCATGTTTTCGCGCGCTTACGTTTCTTCAGAAATTGATAAGAAATGACCGTCATTTCTTTACGATACACGTGTGAAGTCGCTCAGAATTATCGTCCAGCAGACATTTTCTATCGTGGCAAACTGGCGGTGGGTGGAGGGGAAATGAACTATGCGCGGTCAGTCGGAAGCGAAAATATTGCTGTGTTTTTAAAACAAAGTTACGCTCAATTTTTCCAACTATTATCGAAAACGTAACTAGCAGTAATAATTCTCAAGCCAAAGTTTTCGAAATAGTTCTTCCAATATCAAGCATAGAGAAATGTTGATTAATTGCAACATAAATCGAACACTCACTAGCAGTTGACAGGCTTTTTATGGCTGCGGTCTTGGAAGTCAGTCCGTCGCCGAGAATCGATCGACACATGAGGAGAAGGAGCAGGAGCCTGGAAGGAAGACACACACCGATGAGCGAGATACACAGGATAGACCGGGAGGGGGAGGGGGAGGGCGGGAAATGAACACACCTCCACACGGGACGAGCCATGGCGGAGAAATGACGGTGGGGAGAGGAGAGAAAGACGAGATGAGATGATGAATGAACATTCATTTGTAAACAACACCACACGTCATTTACGAACATTTCGGTCAATGACCTTTTATCAATTTCCCTATCAATTTAACTGTTTTTGCAAACATGAAAACCTCACATTGTTACATATGTTTATTTGCTGTGTGCTTATCTGAACCCGCAAACATTACCAAAAGCACGTATACGTATCCACGGGACTACCGAAACTTGTTTTATTGGAACTCGCAGTAGGCGTTGTAGTACTGTATTTCACCGTAACCTCACCGTGATGTACGTAATTACCTTTGTGCTACTTGATTCAAGATAAAGATTATGAATATGATTCTGATTCTGTGCTCATTTGAACACATAACGATCGCATTATACCATCGCATTTTTTTTCGAAGCTTCTCTCATTGAGAGGCGTTCGCAGGCACTTTTCAAAAAAAAGACTGTCCACTACTGTCTACAGGGAAAAAAGATTATGAAAGAGGAATCCTGTTGAGGTTCGTTCAACACATTCCTGAAAGCCTATCAATTTTCTCGTTTTCTATTGGATGATCCTGCACGACCAATGTAGATCAGTATTTTGGCAGGAATAGCACGTCTCAGTTGAAGAAATTTATAGAGACTGGAGTTCATGACATGAATCACAACTGTCAGTTCAGTTCTCTCTTTGTAGGGCCACAGTTTGTCATGTATCACCAGTTTGTATGTGTTTTACTTTGCGAACATTTTTCTAAACAAGATTAGACACTACTGTGCAGAATGGGGCTGTCCTAACATCGCGTTGCAATTGCAAGAAATCTTGCGATTCCAAGAATTCTTGCAATGTAACGTTGTAATCGCAAGAATTCTTGCAAACGCAAGATTTCTTGCAATTGCAACGCGATGTTAGGACCAGCCCAGTGTGAAAACTTATTTTACGAAATTATTGACAGACTCGATCAACTGTTCTGTTTCTTCAAACGCAAACATGCTTACAGTAACCTCCAACTCGTGATTCTCTTTCTCTCTCCCTCCCTCTCTCTCTCCCTCTCTCTCTCCCTCTCTCTCCCTCTCTCTCCCCCTCTCTCTCTCTCTCTCTCTCTCTCTCTCCCTCTCTCCTTCTCTCTCTTCTTCTCTCTCTCTTCTTCTCTCTCTCTCTCTCTCTCTCTCTTCCCTGTACTTGCATTGTATACCATCGCGCGGACTATGTCTGATCACATTGAATAAAGTGGGAAGAGATGAATGTGTGAACACAATGTGCGTGTGTGTGTGTGTGTGGCAGCTGTTGTTCTCTCTCTCTCTCTCTCTCTCTCTCTCTCTCTCTCTCTCTCTTTCTCTCTCTTTCTTTCTCTTTCTCTCTCTCTGTCTCTCTCTCCTTCCATTCTCCTCTCACTCTTTTCAGCTCTGCGGTAGGTCGCAAGTGTGTCCACGCTTCCCATTCCCCTCTCTCTTTTCCACAACCCCCCCCCCCCTTTTCTCCCGCAAGCCTCATTTGCCAGCAGATCAATCATTGCTTTATTGGCTAACTACCTTGATCGTTTCATCTCCCCTCTCATTTGCCGCCAATCCATCATATGCTAATGAGTTGGCTAACTAGTTGGATGACCTGGATCATCGATTGTGATCGATTGTCTGCCGAGAGCGTAGGCGGCGGCATCAATATTTGGTACAAATATTGCCCCACAGAGTAGCTGGGTCGTTGTGCCGATGCTCCCTAGATGCCGCTGCGGGAATGGCCGCGAGTATCGGACACACTCGGCACTTCTAGCTACGCTGTATCGAAACTCGGTGCGATGGCTTTCTCTCAACTAGCTCCATACTTCCATTCGATGAAACGTGTTTTTCTCCATTTCTTCATTACTCTTGGTTTGAACAGTTCAAATACATAGTTCGAATACAGTTCGAAAAGTTCAAATTTTTGAACTGTTCGAACCGAGAGTAATGCAGAAATCTGTTTCACCAGACAGTGTGTCCGCGGTGTTCGCCGCACAACAGCCGCAGTGCCTTTGTTTATTGTTATTTGTTTCCCTTCTCTGACCTACCGTAATAGCTGCCGGGGGGTGCGCCGTACCGTAAGCGTCTCAACCCCCCGTCCTCCCTACTGTTTATGTTTGTTTCCCTCCGAGTCTCCAGTCTGGCGGCGGAGCCAGCGGGCATGCCGGAATAGACGCGTGTGCTGCGCCACGTGCCAACCCCTCCCTAGCCCACTTCCTACCCATTCCAGAGTCAGTCTCCACATGCTTCTCCTCAGACTGACCACAGCTTCTTGTGCTCTCGTTACTTTTGTTGCCACCGCCCTCTCATAGAGTTGAAAACCGGGCAGATCGGTTTTCGGGTTTCCGAATTTCGCGAAAGTGAACTGCTACTGTCGTTGTTCACATTTTCGCCGTTTCTTTCTTTTTATCTCACCGTTTTCAGACATGCTGCCGCTCCTTCTCTTCTCACTCGCCGCAGCAGCATCCGCCAAGGTGTCATATCGTGAGTCGGCGAGAGAGAGAGAGAGAGAGAGAGGAGGGAGAGAGAGAGAGGAGGGAGAGAGGGAGAGAGGGAGGGAGGGAGAGATCAGTACTCCTATGGTTGAGCTGATTGCGAGAGGAATCGTTGCCCCATTGTGAAGCGAAAGACCGAATAATCGAAAAAAAAACAATATTTAACCAAGTTTCTTTATTGATATGCGGCTACCGTTGATTTGAACAGAGATAATTTTATCTACACTATACATTGATCACTTTGTAATGAAATACGTCTTACCAGTTCATTGTAACGTACCACTCAAACACATCCCAAACCGACAAAACACGTTAAAAAACTGTTAAAGAGAAAAAGAGAGAGAGAGAGAGAGAGAGAGAGAGAGAGAGAGAGAGAGAAAGACTGAGAAAAGAGAGAGAGAGTGAGAGAGAGAGAGAGTTTGCAGACCCCGACTCGCTGCGTGTCGCCGCCCTCTGCTGTCCCACCTCCACTGCGTGCTGTCGCGATTCCATCGAATGGAACACGCCACTTACGTGCGACAGGGATGCGAGTAAACTGCAGGTAGGCGACACAATGCGTTTTTTTAATGATCTTTCATCGACACGAAGAGTTGTGCAGTTGTGGAGATGCGATGAGAGAGCAGCTGTACTACTAACCATCCGCGAACGCCTTGGTCGTTCTTGTATCTTCAACACTTCTTCGGCATTTTCTAAAACAAACAAAAGTTTCTCCAAAACGCATTCGGAACAGACTGCTTGATTGTAGTTCACGAAATCGGCACTTTTTTTCCACACGCATGTTCGTATCATACGTTTTACTCTCACAATAATGTCGAAGCATTATTTGGAATTGAATGATTTAATCATATGCGCTCATGTAGAAAGCATCAATCTTACTCAACTTCGCACAAAGAAAAAAAAACTTTAAAAAAACAGAGAGATAAGCAAATAGGCGTTTCATTGGGAATGCGGTGTGCATTGCACTCATTCACTCATTCTACTCATCGGATGCAATAAAAAACATAGAAATAGCGGATCAATCTGTTTAATAGTTAAATACAATGCAGGCCATGTCGACGTGCATTCAACGCGAGCTCTACCCCCAGGCAAGACGGGAAGCTGTGCAAGGTGTGTTACCTGTTACATTCTAGAATATTCATTCATTTTAGACCAGCACTGAAATGAATAGATTA
>CAWZYM010000187.1:0-7500 GCA_963966185.1 Rhabditoides inermis | reverse complement strand
TGCGTTACTTTCGATACTGCAACTGCCAACAATGCAGCTCAAAATTTGAATTTCCCGCCAACGCTTCACTGCAAAAACTGGGGTCGGAGACATCACCGCAAATGAACAACTCCCGGTCACTTGCTTCCTGGCCCAGTGCATGTGCGCTGCGTTATGGAACAGAGCTCGCTGGTTCTATTCCCCTTCCCGCCAAATGTTTTGCTCGTGTGAAAATGAGGAGTTGTGGCAGGTTGTGGCAGAAATAAGTCGCCACTGTTTCTTTAAGTGATATTAAGTGATAGGTGAAGTGATATGAAGTGATAACTTTTCCCTTTTCTTTTCTTCCCCCCCCCCCTCTCTCTCTCTCTCTCCCTCTCTCTTCCTCTCCCGCCTCGTCCCTCTCTCATTCACCCTCGCATTACAGGTCTTCTGTGTTGTACAACGACGTGCGCGTCACTGCGCAGTGCATGGGCGTGGAGTCGCTGGAGAAGAACCTCCTGGACCTCAAGCAGCACGAGTACGCTGTATTGGAGTAGTAAGGGGAGAAGGAGGAGAGGGAGGAAGAGAGGAGCACGGTCTCCTCGTAGCTGTGAGTGTGTCTCTTGTATCTTGTCTATTTTGTTCCACGGTGAGCTTGTCTAGTGTGGCGATGTGATTCAGTTATCCACACGAGATGTCCTGATATTGTATTTTTTTGTGTATTTTATAGATGTTTATATGACTTGTAGAGAAGTATTTGATTCGTGGGCAGTGTCCTGTGTTGCGAGTGTGTTTGAACACGTTGGACACATACGATGGTGTAAGTTGGGATGTTTTTCACTGCGCACGTCATCTCATCGGATTAGGGTAATTGCCTAATGCGGCGCGCATAGTCTGCTCGTCATTTGCATGGCTTGTCTAGACCGTTTCTCATTGTCCTCTCCATTCGCTCTTAGCTTGCGGTGTGGTGGCGGCATAAAAGCGGGCGGCCGGGCGGTGGCAGACAACTTCCCCAGAATGCGCGCCCCGCAAGGGCATTTCGACGGTGGCGGCACGTGCGACGGCGGCGTATACGACGGCGGCAGGCGCGACGGCCTATACGACGGCGGCAGGCACGACGGCCTCTACGACGGCGGCAGGCGCGACGGCCTCTACGACGGCGGCAGGCGCGACGGCCTATACGACGGCGGCAGGCGCGACGGCCTGTACGACGGCGGCAGGCGCGACGGCCTATACGACGGCGGCAGGAGCGACGGCCTCAACAACGGCGGCAGGCGCGACGGCCTATACGACGGCGGCAGGCGCGACGGCCTATACGACGGCGGCAGGAGCGACGGCCTGTACGACGGCGGCAGGCGCGACGGCCTATACGACGGCGGCAGGCGCGACGGCCTATACGACGGCGGCAGGCGCGACGGCCTGTACGACGGCGGCAGGCGCGACGGCCTTTACGACGGCGGCAGGCGCGACGGCCTCAACGACGGCGGCAGGAGCGCCTTGATCAGGAATGGTACTGGTTACTGTATCTTACCGTATTCATCTCACTCCTTCACTCTGAACTCGTGTAGGGTTCTACTCGTCACTCCCCAACCTCAAGGACATCTCTTCGACCCTGCCGGACTCCCTCGCCCCGCTTTCCACGTGAGCTTTGCGTGTTTTGTTTTTACTTACATACTGAATTTTCAGGCTGGATGAGTGTGTTCAGAAGTCGCTGGATGTGTGTTTCTCCAAACAAGTCCGAGAAAAAGTCAACAGTCTGTACAAGGTGACTTTGTAGCGGATTTTATCATTACTCACTAAACTACTATCACAGAAAGCGACTGGCGTAGCAGATGAACCCAGCTTCGAGTACGACTACTGGCAGGGAATGAACATGACGCAGAAGACTTCTTGCGCATTCCTGCGGCAGTTCGGTGAGAACCCTAGAAAGGCACCGGTATGTGTATCCATGTTACGTGTTCAGCCACGACTGTCGAAGAGCTCCTTCCGACAGAGCGGTTCTCTAAGGAACTGCAAACTGTGTGCGTGGCGCTGGGCACTGCTGGGGACAACATGCGGAGCCCTTCGCGGATGACGGCAGCGGCATACGAAATTCTGTGGAACAGTCATTCTCAGCTGCCGGAAAACAGCGTTCTCGAGGCTTTGCAGTACGGTACCTCAACGGGCGACTTCATGCTGGCACAGTACCTGAGCTGGCAGTATGGATCGGAGAAGTTCTCTATCCGCTCTCAACCCTTCTACAAGAAAATTTTCAGATTAGCGTTTCTGCTGGATCTTCTCTGCAACAACGACTTCGGACCCAAGCTGGAATCAACATTCAACCAAATGCAGATGTCTCCGCCCGGCTCTACACTCAAGCCAGTTCACGCATCTTTTTGCAAGTTGTTGTATACATTTCAGGATGATGAAGACTAAGGTCAAGGAGGGCAGTGCGTACGACGATTGTGCTTCTGTGGCGAAACTTCTGGCAAAGAGCCACGCCAGCGATGCAGTACGTACTTATTGTAGGCCTCAGGTTACACTCAATGAGTTTAGAGTGTGCTAGTCGAGTGGGGCGTCATCTCGCTGATGGCGGCCGATCGAGGGGAGAGCAGGGTAGAGACTACTGGGCTACAGACGGCGGCCGCACTTCTGTCGCTCGAGATGGACAAGCTTTTGGCCTACAACCAGGCACGTATCCGAATCATCCACCAAAATATGACGTACTTATTCGGGTCTTCGGCGAGAAGCTGCACCGATTCGGCTACTTGAAGAGTCTGGTGGCATGGCCTCTTCTGGTCGCCGTGATGACTGCCATCAAGACTAGATCCGGAAGTGAGTGCCAATGTGGCGGCTATCCAGTGAACGTCAGTTACGTATTCAGATCTGGATACTGTCGTCTTTGCATCCAACGAGACGACCGCTTTCTTCCAAGAACCATCAAGTGTCAACATGAACGATTGTGGTGTCGGAAACCACTTTCTCTACTCTCTGCGCTGTATCCAAAAGACGCGTCGAGTGGACTGCCTAGCGGTACGCCACTACATATTCGTTTCTGGATTGGAATTGAAGTTCTCTTCAGGACGCCGGAATAAACCTGGCCGAGTGGATCATCCGCACTTGTCTGGCTGTCAACCCAACCATGAGCTTCGCAGAAGCAGCTTTCAAAGACGGTTTCAAAGGAGAGATCAGCGAACTCGTTTCTCAGATTCTCGGTATGATCGTTAGCTTCGCTCCATTCTTTATAATATATTCTAGGTGATGAAAGCAGCAGTGACTCATCGCCTACAACCGACTTCTCTTCCTTCGCCGGTGTTCGCAACGTGCGAGTCCAACTCAGCAAGATCAAGGCATCGTAAAACTCCTCGGGAAATTCACACCTTTCCTTCTATATCACTCAAGATTTTATAACTTAACACTTAAAATTGTCGTCATAATCGTCATAAATGGGTTGTGCTTTCGTGTTGTTCTGGTTGGACTGGATTGTTTGATCGCCGCCAAAGGCGGTTGAGGTTTGCTTTTTGCCGAGCGAGCCGCGCAGCGGCGAGCACGGCATCCTGCCGCGGATCCCGGCGGACGCGAACAGCGGAGAGCATACTGTAGTACGAGCGCTATTTCCTCAGAAGCAATTCTTTAGCGTTTTCCCCAAACTAGGAATGCTAGGAATGACGATGTAATTACAAGTAACTTGTAAGAAACAAGTTACTGTGGCACAAAAACTCCACTTTTCAATTCTCCAACACTCTCACTCAGCGATACTTTATCGCTAGGCGTCGGGCTGGAGTCGCGGATGGACGGAGGCAGAGGAAGGAAGTAGGAGGAAAGGTCACGGAACGGCAACGGCTCCGGAACGGCCGCAGCTCCAGGAAGGTGGAAAGGGGGGGGAGGGGATACTGTAGCTACTTACCGTAGTCCACTGTAGCATCGATCGATATCGCGGAGTAGTGTTCAAATTGAACGAAACTTGAAGGGTAGGTGAATCGACCTAGAAAAAGTCGATAGCCGCGATACCAGCTGCCTGTGACCTCATATTCGTGCCCAAATAGGCGAGTGTACCCAAAATGCACCCAAAATTCATGATCTTCGATTTCTATAAAAATTGAATAGAAGAAAGATTACGTATAATAGATTATAGAAACTGGTTTCCTTTCTTGAAAAGTCACCAAATATGGCGAATATGATCGACTTTTCGTACAGACGAGATAGAGGGTCCAATTTGTAAACTTAAGCTTTTATGGGCAAAAAAGCCCTTTTGTAAAAGTTTAAGATCGATCGGACTTTGTCTTCATACAGTATTAGACATTTACTGAGCGCGCGTTACTTGCTGGGGTCGCGCCCACCGGATTGCTCGCTACCAGCCGCCAGGTCAACCGATCGATATCGAATAGTTGGCATTCGCATTTAATGACCCATATCCACATTGTGGTGCGTTAGTTCAATAAAAACACATGTAAATGAAATCAATAAGTACTTGATTCAATTGAAAAAAGACAAAACTTCTAGCTTCAACGCATTACTTGAACGAAACGGAGAGTTGAAAATTGGAAAAGAGAAGGAAAGTTTTGCACAAAGAGTTCAGTCGTTATTTGATAGTTATAACGTTTTGTTCATATTGTTGTTTTGTCGATTGTAAGGTTACTCTCAGTGAGGCATCGGATTGGTTGGAATAGTACTTTGGGGGAATTACGGTACTCGCGCGCTCTCTCGCGCACCCACCCGCCCGCCGGGGGAGAGCTAGCAGCCAGAGCGACCGGAAACGACCGCGGTCGATTCATGGCGGTCATCTCGTCCTCCTCCTCTTTCTCGTCCTCGTTTTGATAGCTCAACTCGTTCATCATGTTGTTCCACACTGTACCCGTCGTTTCCGAGAAACGGCAGACCCAAAACTGGAAATGAGTCACTCCTTTGGTTCGATCGCAGTAGATACAGTACAGATCCAGTTAGGTGATTTCTGTCCATGGAAGTCCATGGACGTCGGGATTATCATAGACGTTTCTGTGTCTCTCTCTTTACACACACTCTCGCTTTTCTATCGCCTCTCTCCACACGGCAATTTATGGCCCTGTTTGAAGGGAATGTGGGCAGTGAGAGAACTGACTTTTCGAAAAGAAGTTTTCATGAAACCAAACCATCACTATCAATCATGTTTTGTTCTGAGCATCTCGAATATATTTGGTAGTGCTACGATGAAATTCACTACTTCAAAAAGTTCAGTACTGGCTTCCACTTTTTGCATGAGTATACAAATAATAATCTATAAGAGGTGTTTGTATTATTGATCACATTATTTGTTTTAGTTTACGTGCAGTTTGGTGGCTGATTTTCCTCATGTTCGTTTCCAACATGATTGGTCCCCCGATAAAAAAGATCCCTCGCCGCTCCCATTCACTATCATCTGCGCGTCCATGTACGGTTTGGACGTGTCTGGTGTCTCCACTCTATACACACTCTCTCGCTTTCCACTCGCGATGCGCATCGCACAGGGCTGTTCTGCCGATGGCGGTACAGTCTGCCGCGACTTCTTGTGTGATTGAGTCAACATCTGAAACGTCACTCGACTTTCTAGAATCTGAAAATTATGAAATAGGAATATTATAATAAACTGTCTCTTGTAATCGACATCAGGAATATACCATTGTTCTTAGGGATCCGATGAAATCCACTACTTGAATATGTTCACTCAGTACTGACATATAACCGTAACCGCTTTGTGTTGTTGCTGAGTGAGAGAGAGAGAGCGAGAGAGAGAGAGAGAGGGAGAGAGAGGGAGAGAGCGTGGGTAGTGAGAGAGAGAGCGTGGATGTATGGATTGCGCAGACATGTAAGACAGCTGGGACCAGAACTGTTACCACCCTTTCGTTGAAATAAATTTAAGAGACGTTCATTTTGGCTGGTCACTGACCCAGAAATAATCTCATGTTGTAGATCTCATGATTAGGACTGTACATATGTGATTGTACGTATTCATCTTTTGATTGAACGGAATTATGATCGATTGAAATTTTTTGAAATTCACCCATTTGGTGACAGATTGAGTTCAGCCGGTAGGGGAGGGTGAGTTTACGATAGGGAAGTATGGTTACTCACTCACCCCATCCACCCTGTACCCCCGAAACTCTGCACTCTAACAGCCCCCGTCCCAGTCAGACATATAGAGGGTTACGACATGGTATTATAAAGCAAAGCAAACAAACAAGCATGCACAACCTACATAGCACACACTGTTTCTGCCCTATCACCTGACAGTTGTGCTAACTGATTGCCGGGCTTCATCAGAGATGAACAATCAGCTGTTAGTAGCTCAAAATACTACAGTTTCTACAGTGGGGTTAGCATGCATGCAAAACAATTTATTACATAAGAATCATAAGAATCAAAATAATCAACCACGTCTGTCTACCTGTCTACCTATATATGGTTAATCAATAAATCAATAAACCAATAAACTCATGTTTGGAGATGTAGTTGTTCCAGTGGATGTATGTTGCCGACCGCCTGTCTGCTGGGTCGAACATGGGAGAGAATGAGAGAGAGGAGTGACACTGCGCAAGCGCAGAGAGTGAAAATCGCGCGGTCATGGGCGGTCGAATGGAGCATGTACGAGAGAGTGTGTGATAATTAGAGGGTGTAGACAACGAATAGGTTGGTGAGGTCAAAGGGTGAATGAAGTGTTATTATCTGATAACGTGTAGATATCTTGATTTGCTGGTTAAATTATATTTTTGAACTATTAGTTTGGACCCTAGTATAGATTTCGTGAGTTGGTTTTCTATAGTATTAGCGGGATAACCATTATTAATGTACGTTTTTATAAGATCCTGTATTCGCGATCTGAAGTCTGCTACGAGACTGCAACTGCGATAAATACGTAATATCTCACCGTGTAACACGTTCACTTCCAATACTCCGTCTTAGATTGGATGTATAGTGGGGATATCTAATTATAGAGAAGTTGTAATCGTCCGTCTTATTGTATAGTTCTGTGGAATAACCATATTCTGTGAGTTTTATTTTCAAATCTAAGTAAACCACTTCTTTGTCTGTTAGGTTAGTTTGATCCAGTGAAAGTGAAGGGTGATACATATGCCTGATGTGATCTAATACCGTGCTATCATTGGGATAAATTAGTAATAGGTCGTCGACGTATCGGAAACCTCTCACACCGTATTTAAACTGAGTTTCATGTGACTTGATGTAAGAATATTCCATCATTAGAAGTGTGAGGTCGGCAATAAGAGGGGAAGCATTGTTACCTTGTGGAATACCTGATACTTGTTTAAAGATTTTTACGCCAAATTTGCATAACTGTTGTGTAAAACATATTTCAACATAAATTTAATATCTTGTATTTGGTAATAGTGACTATTACCTATGTTAGACGAGTCTGATTTATAGTAAAGTTTTTTGTATCCCATAATTAGGTAATCTTTTTTACTATTTTTAAAACATATGTCGATTACTTTATTTACGTTTTAGATTACTACAGAATGAGGCAAATTTGTGAACAGACTGCTGAAATCCGCTGAATATATACATTTATTTTCCCAGTTATTAACGCTTTTT
>CAWZYM010000186.1:35000-41842 GCA_963966185.1 Rhabditoides inermis | reverse complement strand
AAACATGAGGATGTCTGTTATACGAATTGAGACAGATCATTTGCATGACCTCGGTCAGCTCCAGTCAAGTTATCATTTAGCACAACACTGTGAAAACAACGAATAAAGGGGGGAGGGGTGCGCTTACTCCATTTTCATTTTCACTTTTAAATGATCCTCTACTACAATGAAAGATTGACTATTATCGAATTTTTCCATAACGATGCCGCTATCAATATCTCTGAATTACGATAGCTTAGGTTCTCACAGCACAAGTGGCGACGCTTCACCTTAGCATCCCTATTACCTTACATGACATCTCTTATCGGCATCTCACATATCCTTATGGGGAAACAGAGGAGTGCGTGTGAGATGTATTATATCAACTATGGATATCGTAGAAGATTCTAGACAATTTCAACTTGCATTAGTAGTGAAATATAATAATGTGCTAGGTTCGAACCTCACAATAACGATAATATTGACTACAGGTTGCGACTTTTTTCTCGCACTTTCCCCTATTAACTACAGTATACTGAATGAAATACAGCCGTATTACTGCCGCTGTCCGCACTCCTTGCGGAATCACGCAGCAGTTCGCCGTCCGGACTGGAGTGCGCCAAGGATCCGTCTGCGGCCCGCTCCTGTTCAACTATGTCATCGACGACGTGATGCGACGTGTTGTGGAGGAGTGTGGAGGAGGAGTGGAGCTGCACCCGCAGGACGGAAAGTCACCGACCTCGACTACGCGGATGACATCGCTCTTCTTAGAAAAGACCCTGTTAACCTGCAGAAAGCTGTCGACCGTCTCAGTCTCCTCGCCGCCTCGTACGGTCTGACCCTCAGGCCGGACAAGTGCGAGTCGATGACCATCCCGCGAGGAGTAAAGGAGACGTTCACTGTTAATAGAGAAAAAAATCGCGCAGAACAACATCTTCCGCTACCTCGGTTCGTGAATTAGCAGCGACGCCGACCTTACTAAGGATGTGGAGGCGCGAATCGTCCAATCCTGCTCCGCGTTCAATTCGCTGGAAAAGGTTTCGTGGAGATCGAGCGTCGCCAATCACGTCAAGCTGCGGATCTACCTCACCGCCATCCGACCTGCGATGCTCTACGGATCCGGTACTTGGGCTCTCGATACGAAGCTCGAAGAGAAGCTGATACGGCGGAACGCAAATTCTTGCGCCGGATGTTAGGCTACTTCTACCCAAACCGTCGCCACAACTCGCAGTTGTATCAGGATGTAAACAACATCTACTCCCGTCTCCTGCGCAAAAAGTCCAAGCTGCCCACCCCCTCGCGGCAAGTGGCGGCAACGAGAGTTCGTCTCTTGGGACACGTGCTGCGACGAGAAGACCATCGAATTGTGAAGCAAACTGCACTCACACTACCGCCGCCGGAGTGGAGAAGAGGCCCAGGAAGGAAACGCGCCACATGGGACGAGAAGCTGAAGGAGGATGTCGGGCCCCACGCCTGCCGTGCGCGCCAAGGTCACCTCGAGAGACACTTCGTTCGCAGAGTTTGGAACACTCGCAACGGGCAGTGGATGGACCTGGACATGGCACAAGACCGCGTCAAGTGGTCAGAACTGGTTCACACACGATGCTTGCCGGCTAAGGAGCGACAATGCTTCAGATGATCTACGGAGAATCGGCCGAGGAGTGAGTGAGTGAGTTGTGCACTCGCCGGTATTATCAACAATGTTTTCGACCGGGTGTCTAACTGTTCCTGTGGCGCAGCTGGTTAGTGCGGCCGCCAGTGATCTGAAGGTCGCGGGTTCGAATCCTCCCCGATCGTTTTGCGAATGTATCACGGTTCTTCTCGCGCCACATGGGACGAGAAGAACCCGTTCACGGCAGCGAAATTCGAAAATTTCAAAATCCCACGGTTCTGTTAAACGCCTCTGTTCCTTTAAGATTTCTAGTTGTTTTTTTAATCAGCGCACTCTTGCTCTGCGAACCGTGAAATATGCATATTTTATTGAATGGGTCAACTGCTGTCAACTGGCGCGTACTCGAGGCGGTGGAGGAGCAATGAACTTTGCGCGGACAGCCGAAAGCGAATATAGGGCATCTCGTTCATCGTACGGCAGTCATTTTGCCGAATGTTTTGAGGTTAACGAAGGCAACAAAATTGAAAAGATCTACTAGCTTTCCTATGATGGGTCCCGGGAACGGAAACTTCGAATGGATGGTACGGTAACTGCTTTCATGTTTTCGCGCGCTTACGTTTCTTCAGAAATTGATAAGAAATGACCGTCATTTCTTTACGATACACGTGTGAAGTCGCTCAGAATTATCGTCCAGCAGACATTTTCTATCGTGGCAAACTGGCGGTGGGTGGAGGGGAAATGAACTATGCGCGGTCAGTCGGAAGCGAAAATATTGCTGTGTTTTTAAAACAAAGTTACGCTCAATTTTTCCAACTATTATCGAAAACGTAACTAGCAGTAATAATTCTCAAGCCAAAGTTTTCGAAATAGTTCTTCCAATATCAAGCATAGAGAAATGTTGATTAATTGCAACATAAATCGAACACTCACTAGCAGTTGACAGGCTTTTTATGGCTGCGGTCTTGGAAGTCAGTCCGTCGCCGAGAATCGATCGACACATGAGGAGAAGGAGCAGGAGCCTGGAAGGAAGACACACACCGATGAGCGAGATACACAGGATAGACCGGGAGGGGAGGGGGAGGGCGGGAAATGAACACACCTCCACACGGGACGAGCCATGGCGGAGAAATGACGGTGGGGAGAGGAGAGAAAGACGAGATGAGATGATGAATGAACATTCATTGTAAACAACACCACACGTCATTTACGACATTTCGGTCAATGACCTTTTATCAATTTCCCTATCAATTTAACTGTTTTTGCAAACATGAAAACCTCACATTGTTACATATGTTTATTTGCTGTGTGCTTATCTGAACCGCAAACATTACCAAAGCACGTATACGTATCCACGGGACTACCGAAACTTGTTTTATTGGAACTCGCAGTAGGCGTTGTAGTACTGTATTTCACCGTAACCTCACCGTGATGTACGTAATTACCTTTGTGCTACTTGATTCAAGATAAAGATTATGAATATGATTCTGATTCTGTGCTCATTTGAACACATAACGATCGCATTATACCATCGCATTTTTTTTCGAAGCTTCTCTCATTGAGAGGCGTTCGCAGGCACTTTTCAAAAAAAAGACTGTCCACTACTGTCTACAGGAAAAAAGATTATGAAAGAGGAATCCTGTTGAGGTTCGTTCAACACATTCCTGAAAGCCTATCAATTTTCTCGTTTTCTATTGGATGATCTGCACGACCAATGTAGATCAGTATTTTGGCAGGAATAGCACGTCTCAGTTGAAGAAATTTATAGAGACTGGAGTTCATGACATGAATCACAACTGTCAGTTCAGTTCTCTCTTTGTAGGGCCACAGTTTGTCATGTATCACCAGTTTGTATGTGTTTTACTTTGCGAACATTTTTCTAAACAAGATTAGACACTACTGTGCAGAATGGGGCTGTCCTAACATCGCGTTGCAATTGCAAGAAATCTTGCGATTCCAAGAATTCTTGCAATGTAACGTTGTAATCGCAAGAATTCTTGCAAACGCAAGATTTCTTGCAATTGCAACGCGATGTTAGGACCAGCCCAGTGTGAAAACTTATTTTACGAAATTATTGACAGACTCGATCAACTGTTCTGTTTCTTCAAACGCAAACATGCTTACAGTAACCTCCAACTCGTGATTCTCTTTCTCTCTCCCTCCCTCTCTCTCTCCCTCTCTCTCTCCCTCTCTCTCCCTCTCTCTCCCCCTCTCTCTCTCTCTCTCTCTCTCTCTCTCCCTCTCTCCTTCTCTCTCTTCTTCTCTCTCTTCTTCTCTCTCTCTCTCTCTCTCTCTCTTCCCTGTACTTGCATTGTATACCATCGCGCGGACTATGTCTGATCACATTGAATAAAGTGGGAAGAGATGAATGTGTGAACACAATGTGCGTGTGTGTGTGTGTGTGGCAGCTGTTGTTCTCTCTCTCTCTCTCTCTCTCTCTCTCTCTCTCTCTCTCTCTTTCTCTCTCTTTCTTTCTCTTTCTCTCTCTCTGTCTCTCTCTCCTTCCATTCTCCTCTCACTCTTTTCAGCTCTGCGGTAGGTCGCAAGTGTGTCCACGCTTCCCATTCCCCTCTCTCTTTTCCACAACCCCCCCCCCCCTTTTCTCCCGCAAGCCTCATTTGCCAGCAGATCAATCATTGCTTTATTGGCTAACTACCTTGATCGTTTCATCTCCCCTCTCATTTGCCGCCAATCCATCATATGCTAATGAGTTGGCTAACTAGTTGGATGACCTGGATCATCGATTGTGATCGATTGTCTGCCGAGAGCGTAGGCGGCGGCATCAATATTTGGTACAAATATTGCCCCACAGAGTAGCTGGGTCGTTGTGCCGATGCTCCCTAGATGCCGCTGCGGGAATGGCCGCGAGTATCGGACACACTCGGCACTTCTAGCTACGCTGTATCGAAACTCGGTGCGATGGCTTTCTCTCAACTAGCTCCATACTTCCATTCGATGAAACGTGTTTTTCTCCATTTCTTCATTACTCTTGGTTTGAACAGTTCAAATACATAGTTCGAATACAGTTCGAAAAGTTCAAATTTTTGAACTGTTCGAACCGAGAGTAATGCAGAAATCTGTTTCACCAGACAGTGTCCGCGGTGTTCGCCGCACAACAGCCGCAGTGCCTTTGTTTATTGTTATTTGTTTCCCTTCTCTGACCTACCGTAATAGCTGCCGGGGGGTGCGCCGTACCGTAAGCGTCTCAACCCCCCGTCCTCCCTACTGTTTATGTTTGTTTCCCTCCGAGTCTCCAGTCTGGCGGCGGAGCCAGCGGGCATGCCGGAATAGACGCGTGTGCTGCGCCACGTGCCAACCCCTCCCTAGCCCACTTCCTACCCATTCCAGAGTCAGTCTCCACATGCTTCTCCTCAGACTGACCACAGCTTCTTGTGCTCTCGTTACTTTTGTTGCCACCGCCCTCTCATAGAGTTGAAAACCGGGCAGATCGGTTTTCGGGTTTCCGAATTTCGCGAAAGTGAACTGCTACTGTCGTTGTTCACATTTTCGCCGTTTCTTTCTTTTTATCTCACCGTTTTCAGACATGCTGCCGCTCCTTCTCTTCTCACTCGCCGCAGCAGCATCCGCCAGGTGTCATATCGTGAGTCGGCGAGAGAGAGAGAGAGAGAGAGAGGAGGGGAGAGAGAGAGAGGAGGGAGAGAGGGAGAGAGGGAGGGAGGGAGAGATCAGTACTCCTATGGTTGAGCTGATTGCGAGAGGAATCGTTGCCCCATTGTGAAGCGAAAGACCGAATAATCGATAAAAAAAACAATATTTAACCAAGTTTCTTTATTGATATGCGGCTACCGTTGATTTGAACAGAGATAATTTTATCTACACTATACATTGATCACTTTGTAATGAAATACGTCTTACCAGTTCATTGTAACGTACCACTCAAACACATCCCAAACCGACAAAACACGTTAAAAAACTGTTAAAGAGAAGAGAGAGAGAGAGAGAGAGAGAGAGAGAGAGAGAGAGAAAGACTGAGAAAAGAGAGAGAGAGTGAGAGAGAGAGAGAGTTTGCAGACCCCGACTCGCTGCGTGTCGCCGCCCTCTGCTGTCCCACCTCCACTGCGTGCTGTCGCGATTCCATCGAATGGAACACGCCACTTACGTGCGACAGGGATGCGAGTAAACTGCAGGTAGGCGACACAATGCGTTTTTTTAATGATCTTTCATCGACACGAAGAGTTGTGCAGTTGTGGAGATGCGATGAGAGAGCAGCTGTACTACTAACCATCCGCGAACGCCTTGGTCGTTCTTGTATCTTCAACACTTCTTCGGCATTTTCTAAAACAAACAAAAGTTTCTCCAAAACGCATTCGGAACAGACTGCTTGATTGTAGTTCACGAAATCGGCACTTTTTTTCCACACGCATGTTCGTATCATACGTTTTACTCTCACAATAATGTCGAAGCATTATTTGGAATTGAATGATTTAATCATATGCGCTCATGTAGAAAGCATCAATCTTACTCAACTTCGCACAAAGAAAAAAAAACTTTAAAAAAACAGAGAGATAAGCAAATAGGCGTTTCATTGGGAATGCGGTGTGCATTGCACTCATTCACTCATTCTACTCATCGGATGCAATAAAAAACATAGAAATAGCGGATCAATCTGTTTAATAGTTAAATACAATGCAGGCCATGTCGACGTGCATTCAACGCGAGCTCTACCCCCAGGCAAGACGGGAAGCTGTGCAAGGTGTGTTACCTGTTACATTCTAGAATATTCATTCATTTTAGACCAGCACTGAAATGAATAGATTATTTGCGTATGCTTTGTTGTGGAATGGCCTGATTACTTTTGAAAAATGTGATCACGGTTTTTTTAGAACTCAGAAATTGTAAATATTCATTATTTTCGAGTTTGCAGACCTCGCGTGCTGCGCCGTGTTCAAGAATGACGAGAACGACGAGAGAGGACAGTGCTATCAGGTACGGAGGGGAGAGAGAGGGGATAAAGAGAGAGAGAGAGAGAGAGGGATAGAGAGAGAGAGAGGGATAGAGAGAGGGATAGAGAAAGAGGGGATCGAGAGAGAGAGAGAGGAGAGGAGAGAGGGGAAGCGCGAGAATGAGGTCGAGATCTCCATCACCATGAGTGCATTTTGGCGTCGTTTAATTTCCTCACCCAACACATCAAGTTTCGAGTTTACCAGAAAAGGAAAGAGCAATGTATAGAGTAGAGAGGGAGAGAGAGAGGGAGAGAGAGAGAGAGAGAGAGACCTCCTCACCTTCAGACCTG
>CAWZYM010000186.1:0-27500 GCA_963966185.1 Rhabditoides inermis | reverse complement strand
AACCTCCTGGACCTCAAGCAGCACGAGTACGCTGTATTGGAGTAGTAAGGGGAGAAGGAGGAGAGGGAGGAAGAGAGGAGCACGGTCTCCTCGTAGCTGTGAGTGTGTCTCTTGTATCTTGTCTATTTTGTTCCACGGTGAGCTTGTCTAGTGTGGCGATGTGATTCAGTTATCCACACGAGATGTCCTGATATTGTATTTTTTTGTGTATTTTATAGATGTTTATATGACTTGTAGAGAAGTATTTGATTCGTGGGCAGTGTCCTGTGTTGCGAGTGTGTTTGAACACGTTGGACACATACGATGGTGTAAGTTGGGATGTTTTTCACTGCGCACGTCATCTCATCGGATTAGGGTAATTGCCTAATGCGGCGCGCATAGTCTGCTCGTCATTTGCATGGCTTGTCTAGACCGTTTCTCATTGTCCTCTCCATTCGCTCTTAGCTTGCGGTGTGGTGGCGGCATAAAAGCGGGCGGCCGGGCGGTGGCAGACAACTTCCCCAGAATGCGCGCCCCGCAAGGGCATTTCGACGGTGGCGGCACGTGCGACGGCGGCGTATACGACGGCGGCAGGCGCGACGGCCTATACGACGGCGGCAGGCACGACGGCCTCTACGACGGCGGCAGGCGCGACGGCCTCTACGACGGCGGCAGGCGCGACGGCCTATACGACGGCGGCAGGCGCGACGGCCTGTACGACGGCGGCAGGCGCGACGGCCTATACGACGGCGGCAGGAGCGACGGCCTCAACAACGGCGGCAGGCGCGACGGCCTATACGACGGCGGCAGGCGCGACGGCCTATACGACGGCGGCAGGAGCGACGGCCTGTACGACGGCGGCAGGCGCGACGGCCTATACGACGGCGGCAGGCGCGACGGCCTATACGACGGCGGCAGGCGCGACGGCCTGTACGACGGCGGCAGGCGCGACGGCCTTTACGACGGCGGCAGGCGCGACGGCCTCAACGACGGCGGCAGGAGCGCCTTGATCAGGAATGGTACTGGTTACTGTATCTTACCGTATTCATCTCACTCCTTCACTCTGAACTCGTGTAGGGTTCTACTCGTCACTCCCCAACCTCAAGGACATCTCTTCGACCCTGCCGGACTCCCTCGCCCCGCTTTCCACGTGAGCTTTGCGTGTTTTGTTTTTACTTACATACTGAATTTTCAGGCTGGATGAGTGTGTTCAGAAGTCGCTGGATGTGTGTTTCTCCAAACAAGTCCGAGAAAAAGTCAACAGTCTGTACAAGGTGACTTTGTAGCGGATTTTATCATTACTCACTAAACTACTATCACAGAAAGCGACTGGCGTAGCAGATGAACCCAGCTTCGAGTACGACTACTGGCAGGGAATGAACATGACGCAGAAGACTTCTTGCGCATTCCTGCGGCAGTTCGGTGAGAACCCTAGAAAGGCACCGGTATGTGTATCCATGTTACGTGTTCAGCCACGACTGTCGAAGAGCTCCTTCCGACAGAGCGGTTCTCTAAGGAACTGCAAACTGTGTGCGTGGCGCTGGGCACTGCTGGGGACAACATGCGGAGCCCTTCGCGGATGACGGCAGCGGCATACGAAATTCTGTGGAACAGTCATTCTCAGCTGCCGGAAAACAGCGTTCTCGAGGCTTTGCAGTACGGTACCTCAACGGGCGACTTCATGCTGGCACAGTACCTGAGCTGGCAGTATGGATCGGAGAAGTTCTCTATCCGCTCTCAACCCTTCTACAAGAAAATTTTCAGATTAGCGTTTCTGCTGGATCTTCTCTGCAACAACGACTTCGGACCCAAGCTGGAATCAACATTCAACCAAATGCAGATGTCTCCGCCCGGCTCTACACTCAAGCCAGTTCACGCATCTTTTTGCAAGTTGTTGTATACATTTCAGGATGATGAAGACTAAGGTCAAGGAGGGCAGTGCGTACGACGATTGTGCTTCTGTGGCGAAACTTCTGGCAAAGAGCCACGCCAGCGATGCAGTACGTACTTATTGTAGGCCTCAGGTTACACTCAATGAGTTTAGAGTGTGCTAGTCGAGTGGGGCGTCATCTCGCTGATGGCGGCCGATCGAGGGGAGAGCAGGGTAGAGACTACTGGGCTACAGACGGCGGCCGCACTTCTGTCGCTCGAGATGGACAAGCTTTTGGCCTACAACCAGGCACGTATCCGAATCATCCACCAAAATATGACGTACTTATTCGGGTCTTCGGCGAGAAGCTGCACCGATTCGGCTACTTGAAGAGTCTGGTGGCATGGCCTCTTCTGGTCGCCGTGATGACTGCCATCAAGACTAGATCCGGAAGTGAGTGCCAATGTGGCGGCTATCCAGTGAACGTCAGTTACGTATTCAGATCTGGATACTGTCGTCTTTGCATCCAACGAGACGACCGCTTTCTTCCAAGAACCATCAAGTGTCAACATGAACGATTGTGGTGTCGGAAACCACTTTCTCTACTCTCTGCGCTGTATCCAAAAGACGCGTCGAGTGGACTGCCTAGCGGTACGCCACTACATATTCGTTTCTGGATTGGAATTGAAGTTCTCTTCAGGACGCCGGAATAAACCTGGCCGAGTGGATCATCCGCACTTGTCTGGCTGTCAACCCAACCATGAGCTTCGCAGAAGCAGCTTTCAAAGACGGTTTCAAAGGAGAGATCAGCGAACTCGTTTCTCAGATTCTCGGTATGATCGTTAGCTTCGCTCCATTCTTTATAATATATTCTAGGTGATGAAAGCAGCAGTGACTCATCGCCTACAACCGACTTCTCTTCCTTCGCCGGTGTTCGCAACGTGCGAGTCCAACTCAGCAAGATCAAGGCATCGTAAAACTCCTCGGGAAATTCACACCTTTCCTTCTATATCACTCAAGATTTTATAACTTAACACTTAAAATTGTCGTCATAATCGTCATAAATGGGTTGTGCTTTCGTGTTGTTCTGGTTGGACTGGATTGTTTGATCGCCGCCAAAGGCGGTTGAGGTTTGCTTTTTGCCGAGCGAGCCGCGCAGCGGCGAGCACGGCATCCTGCCGCGGATCCCGGCGGACGCGAACAGCGGAGAGCATACTGTAGTACGAGCGCTATTTCCTCAGAAGCAATTCTTTAGCGTTTTCCCCAAACTAGGAATGCTAGGAATGACGATGTAATTACAAGTAACTTGTAAGAAACAAGTTACTGTGGCACAAAAACTCCACTTTTCAATTCTCCAACACTCTCACTCAGCGATACTTTATCGCTAGGCGTCGGGCTGGAGTCGCGGATGGACGGAGGCAGAGGAAGGAAGTAGGAGGAAAGGTCACGGAACGGCAACGGCTCCGGAACGGCCGCAGCTCCAGGAAGGTGGAAAGGGGGGGGAGGGGATACTGTAGCTACTTACCGTAGTCCACTGTAGCATCGATCGATATCGCGGAGTAGTGTTCAAATTGAACGAAACTTGAAGGGTAGGTGAATCGACCTAGAAAAAGTCGATAGCCGCGATACCAGCTGCCTGTGACCTCATATTCGTGCCCAAATAGGCGAGTGTACCCAAAATGCACCCAAAATTCATGATCTTCGATTTCTATAAAAATTGAATAGAAGAAAGATTACGTATAATAGATTATAGAAACTGGTTTCCTTTCTTGAAAAGTCACCAAATATGGCGAATATGATCGACTTTTCGTACAGACGAGATAGAGGGTCCAATTTGTAAACTTAAGCTTTTATGGGCAAAAAAGCCCTTTTGTAAAAGTTTAAGATCGATCGGACTTTGTCTTCATACAGTATTAGACATTTACTGAGCGCGCGTTACTTGCTGGGGTCGCGCCCACCGGATTGCTCGCTACCAGCCGCCAGGTCAACCGATCGATATCGAATAGTTGGCATTCGCATTTAATGACCCATATCCACATTGTGGTGCGTTAGTTCAATAAAAACACATGTAAATGAAATCAATAAGTACTTGATTCAATTGAAAAAAGACAAAACTTCTAGCTTCAACGCATTACTTGAACGAAACGGAGAGTTGAAAATTGGAAAAGAGAAGGAAAGTTTTGCACAAAGAGTTCAGTCGTTATTTGATAGTTATAACGTTTTGTTCATATTGTTGTTTTGTCGATTGTAAGGTTACTCTCAGTGAGGCATCGGATTGGTTGGAATAGTACTTTGGGGGAATTACGGTACTCGCGCGCTCTCTCGCGCACCCACCCGCCCGCCGGGGGAGAGCTAGCAGCCAGAGCGACCGGAAACGACCGCGGTCGATTCATGGCGGTCATCTCGTCCTCCTCCTCTTTCTCGTCCTCGTTTTGATAGCTCAACTCGTTCATCATGTTGTTCCACACTGTACCCGTCGTTTCCGAGGAAACGGCAGACCCAAAACTGGAAATGAGTCACTCCTTTGGTTCGATCGCAGTAGATACAGTACAGATCCAGTTAGGTGATTTCTGTCCATGGAAGTCCATGGACGTCCGGGATTATCATAGACGTTTCTGGTGTCTCTCTCTTTACACACACTCTCGCTTTTCTATCGCCTTCTCTCCACAGGCAATTTATGGCCCTGTTTGAAGGGAATGTGGGCAGTGAGAGAACTGACTTTTCGAAAAGAAGTTTTCATGAAACCAAACCATCACTATCAATCATGTTTTGTTCTGAGCATCTCGAATATATTTGGTAGTGCTACGATGAAATTCACTACTTCAAAAAGTTCAGTACTGGCTTCCACTTTTTGCATGAGTATACAAATAATAATCTATAAGAGGTGTTTGTATTATTGATCACATTATTTGTTTTAGTTTACGTGCAGTTTGGTGGCTGATTTTCCTCATGTTCGTTTCCAACATGATTGGTCCCCCGATAAAAAAGATCCCTCGCCGCTCCCATTCACTATCATCTGCGCGTCCATGTACGGTTTGGACGTGTCTGGTGTCTCCACTCTATACACACTCTCTCGCTTTCCACTCGCGATGCGCATCGCACAGGGCTGTTCTGCCGATGGCGGTACAGTCTGCCGCGACTTCTTGTGTGATTGAGTCAACATCTGAAACGTCACTCGACTTTCTAGAATCTGAAAATTATGAAATAGGAATATTATAATAAACTGTCTCTTGTAATCGACATCAGGAATATACCATTGTTCTTAGGGATCCGATGAAATCCACTACTTGAATATGTTCACTCAGTACTGACATATAACCGTAACCGCTTTGTGTTGTTGCTGAGTGAGAGAGAGAGAGCGAGAGAGAGAGAGAGAGGGAGAGAGAGGGAGAGAGCGTGGGTAGTGAGAGAGAGAGCGTGGATGTATGGATTGCGCAGACATGTAAGACAGCTGGGACCAGAACTGTTACCACCCTTTCGTTGAAATAAATTTAAGAGACGTTCATTTTGGCTGGTCACTGACCAGAAATAATCTCATGTTGTAGATCTCATGATTAGGACTGTACATATGTGATTGTACGTATTCATCTTTTGATTGAACGGAATTATGATCGATTGAAATTTTTTGAAATTCACCCATTTGGTGACAGATTGAGTTCAGCCGGTAGGGGAGGGTGAGTTTACGATAGGGAAGTATGGTTACTCACTCACCCCATCCACCCTGTACCCCCGAAACTCTGCACTCTAACAGCCCCCGTCCCCAGTCAGACATATAGAGGGTTACGACATGGTATTATAAAGCAAAGCAAACAAACAAGCATGCACAACCTACATAGCACACACTGTTTCTGCCCTATCACCTGACAGTTGTGCTAACTGATTGCCGGGCTTCATCAGAGATGAACAATCAGCTGTTAGTAGCTCAAAATACTACAGTTTCTACAGTGGGGTTAGCATGCATGCAAAACAATTTATTACATAAGAATCATAAGAATCAAAAATAATCAACCACGTCTGTCTACCTGTCTACCTATATATGGTTAATCAATAAATCAATAAACCAATAAACTCATGTTTGGAGATGTAGTTGTTCCAGTGGATGTATGTTGCCGACCGCCTGTCTGCTGGGTCGAACATGGGAGAGAATGAGAGAGAGGAGTGACACTGCGCAAGCGCAGAGAGTGAAAATCGCGCGGTCATGGGCGGTCGAATGGAGCATGTACGAGAGAGTGTGTGATAATTAGAGGGTGTAGACAACGAATAGGTTGGTGAGGTCAAAGGGTGAATGAAGTGTTATTATCTGATAACGTGTAGATATCTTGATTTGCTGGTTAAATTATATTTTTGAACTATTAGTTTGGACCCTAGTATAGATTTCGTGAGTTGGTTTTCTATAGTATTAGCGGGATAACCATTATTAATGTACGTTTTTATAAGATCCTGTATTCGCGATCTGAAGTCTGCTACGAGACTGCAACTGCGATAAATACGTAATATCTCACCGTGTAACACGTTCACTCCAATACTCCGTCTTAGATTGGATGTATAGTGGGGATATCTAATTATAGAGAAGTTGTAATCGTCCGTCTTATTGTATAGTTCTGTGGAATAACCATATTCTGTGAGTTTTATTTTCAAATCTAAGTAAACCACTTCTTTGTCTGTTAGGTTAGTTTGATCCAGTGAAAGTGAAGGGTGATACATATGCCTGATGTGATCTAATACCGTGCTATCATTGGGATAAATTAGTAATAGGTCGTCGACGTATCGGAAACCTCTCACACCGTATTTAAACTGAGTTTCATGTGACTTGATGTAAGAATATTCCATCATTAGAAGTGTGAGGTCGGCAATAAGAGGGGAAGCATTGTTACCTTGTGGAATACCTGATACTTGTTTAAAGATTTTACCGCCAAATTTTGCATAACTGTTGTGTAAAACATATTTCAACATAAATTTAATATCTTGTATTTGGTAATAGTGACTATTACCTATGTTAGACGAGTCTGATTTATAGTAAAGTTTTTTGTATCCCATAATTAGGTAATCTTTTTTACTATTTTTAAAACATATGTCGATTACTTTATTTACGTTTTAGATTACTACAGAATGAGGCAAATTTGTGAACAGACTGCTGAAATCCGCTGAATATATACATTTATTTTCCCAGTTATTAACGCTTTTTAAGGCCTGTGTTACTTGTAAACTATTATTAATGGACCAGTAGTAATTCGTTTTTGTTCTAGCTTCTGTTGCTTTACAAATGTTCATGAAATGTGTTTTTAAGAACGATAGTACCTTGCGTAGTTCGATAGAAAGTGGTTTGAGACTACTAGTGAAGGCATGTAATCAGTTGAACATTTAAACCCCACAGTTCTTAATTTCATCGGAGCTCTATGAACTATGGTATATTCTTGATGTCGATTACAAGAAACAGATGATTATAATGTTTAAATTTCCTAATTTTCAGATTCTTCAAAGTCGAGTGGCGTTTCAGACTTTACACAAGCAGTCGTGGCAGACTTTACCGCCATCGGCAGAACAGCCCTGTGCGATGCGCATCGCGAGTGGAAAGCGAGAGAGTGTGTATAGAGTGGAGACACCAGACTCGTCCGCACCGTACATGGACGTACAGATGAGAGTGAATGGAAGCGGCGAGCGATCTTGTTTTATCGGGGGACCAATCATCTTGGAAGTAAAAATGAGGGAAATCAACCACCAAACTACACGTAAACTAAAACAAATAATGTGATCAAAAATACAAACACCTCTTAGGGATTATTATTTGTATACTCAAGCAAAAAGCGGAAGTCAGTACCGAACTTTTTGAAATAGTGAATTTCATCGCAGCACTGTGAACCTCGGTATATTCCTGATGTCGATTATAAGAAACAGTTCATTATGATACATCCCACATACCCTAATCGTTTTGTGTTCCGAAACTTTATTTAGATTGAGTCTGGTTGAACCGTTGAACGTTTTAATGATATATGAGGTATAGCTGGGAAGTATCATGAATATATAAGATACTCAACCTCAAGCTGCACGAGTATGCTGTCATGGAGTAGTGAGGAACTATATTCTTCATAGTTCAAAATAAACACGCGATACATATATTTTGATATATATATATTTTTAAAAAAGTGATCATCAAATTGCGTTTTCACGAGACAATGAAGACAAGAAGCCGAAGGATAATGGTTGCACATTACTTACTGCTAATAAGTTATGTCAGGAAGTGGAATACTGGTCTCATGAATTAGACCGAACTTGTTCATTCAGATGTGGCCCAATCACCGGTACCACGGTGATAAATCGGTAACAGTCTGCTCCGAAGGTAACGTGCCACCCACGAGCGCAATATTGCGAAATAGGCGAGTGCTGTCGGTGGAAAATCGTTGTTGTAGTGCCATAGTGTTCCTTCGATAATTCAGATCGTGCGATCATTGATCACATTTAGTAACTTTTCGGGTATTGTTGACATATGTTGTGAACGGGCAAGACCAACCCGGGGTTCGGCGCCGCCTCCGCACTATCATCTTCGGCGATTTCAACAGATCCCTCGGGAGCCGTCTGACCTTGTCGGAGCGATGTTGTGGCCAGTACGGCTACGGTACTCGCAACGTCAGAGGAGAGATGCTGGCCGGATGGACGAAGAATGCAAAATGGAAGGCCGTGAACACGTTCTTCAAGAAGCGACAAGGGAGACGATGGACGTGGCGGCACACGGAAGGAAATGTGAGCTGCTACGACTTTCAGTGTGCTGCGTACGCTGAATGGAGTACTCGACTGCCACGCGCGGAGACTGGAATCTATACAACACCAAGCTGACTGGCGCCCTGTTTGCCAACCCACTCGACTCCACGGCCGACAGGACAGAGCAGTATGCTAGGATCTGCAACGTGATGAGGGACGCGGAGACACGTGCGACGACCGAACAGCCGATTCGACGACGACTATCCCACCACACCAGGGAGCTGTTCCAACAACGTTACCGGCTTCTGAGGAGGATGGACAGATAGACGCAGCGTCTAGGATCTCGCTTTGCCTAATCAATAAGGCTATTCGTATGAACATCAAGAAGGACCTGGAAGAACGCCATCTGGAGCTGTATGGGCGAGGAATCGCGTCGAAGAAGGCTCTACGAGGACAATAAGTTACGAGGACTGTGATGGGGCGATTACGCAATTTGAATGGAGACGTGGTGAGCGGACCGGATGCAGTGCGAGAAGTGATCGTCGATTTCTACAACGCCTTCTTCGCCTGCCCTGTGACAGCCGCCGCACTTCTTGCTGTCACCACCTACCCCGACGACTTCACTGCCGACGAGCTGAGAGACGTGCTGCTGCTCATGAAAAAGAACGTGGCCAAGGGACCTGACCGGGTATCGACGGAGATGCTATTACACTCAACGCCACTGCTGCTGGAAGGGAAAATCGCGGACGAGATGGCTGATAGCATCATCACTTTGGGCGACCCGATGGACGTGAACAACTACAGGCAGATCGCCGTGTTTTCTTCGATGCTCAAGCTGCTCTTCTACGCGTTCAACTAACTCTAGAAGCTGCTCAACCCAAGGAGCAGGCTGGGTTTAGACGAGGATTCTCTTGCGCGGATCACATTCTCGTAGTCCGGGAGATCATCTACCGCTGCTACCGATTCAACCTACACTGCTACCTCGTCTTCATCGACTTCAGCTGGGCATATGACAGCACCGGGCACGACGACGCCTGGACGGCTTTGGAGGCTCAAGGAAAGCACTCTGCGTACGTCCGGATATTACAAGCTATCTACCGTACCGGAAGGACACGAGTGAATAATTGAGGAGAACCGGCGGAGATCAAAGTAGAGAAGGGTGTGCGACAAGGATGTCCGTTGTCGCCGCACGTCTTCAATGCTGTCCTGGCAGAAATCATGAAGAAGGTCGACTTCTCGTTTACTGGAGCTGAAATCGTGGTGGACTTAGAGAATGGAGAGAAGCTGTACTACCTAGCATACGCGGACGACATTGTATTGGTAGCTAAATCACCAGGGTGCAATCTGGATGGAATGCCTTTTTCCGACATGGATATTTTCTTACGTTGAATCGCGCCTCAATGAGACTGAAGAGAAGCGTTTTTCAGATGGCGGTGCTTCCCGCACTGACCTATGGATGCGAAACGTGGAGTCTGAACGTGGACGATCTGAAGAAACTACGAGGAGTGCAACGACGAATGGAGAGGAAGATTATGGATTATGGGAATCCGACTGTCCGACAGGATTCCATCCAGAGACATTTGACGGCAGACGAGACTACGAGATGTGCTATGTGAGATAAGGAGCAGAAAATGGAAGTTTGCGAGGAAGACTATGACCTGCGTGTATGACCGGTGGACGAGGCGCGTGTTGGACAGGTGGCCGAAAAAGAAAGGACTATGAGGTGCCCCTACACCGAGTGAACAGACGAGTTCAAGGAGACTGTTTCCGAAGACGACCCGAATGCTCAGAGAGACCAATGGAAACGAATTGCTACGGACGCGGACCCGAGACAATGGATGAAGCTTTCCTCCCGGCGCTGTCACCTTGAAAGCTAAACACTTTATCATATGATGCGAGTCCGAATAAATAATTTGATTTGGTTTGATTTTGATAAACCATAAACGCCTTTTCATAGTCTGCGTATATGACAACCCCTATCATCGCTATTCCATTCTGGCCATAGTTGTCTCAGAATCTCACTAGTCTAGTCTATTCGACGGCTACTAACAGTTTCATCGCACTCAACTGTCGCATGTTCGTATCAATGTTTCACAGTCTCTCTCTCTCTCTCTCTCTCTCTCTCTCTCTCTCTCTCTTTTTCTCTCTTTCTCTCTCTCTCTCTCTCTCTCTTTCTCTCTCTCTCTCTCCGCCTCTCCCCCTTGAATTTATGTTGGATAAATATTGTTACTATTAGCAGCTATGTATACGTTTTACACACCTTTCATAACTCCATACTAATCAGAATCAAACAATGTTTCCACTGTTTCTCTAATGATTTTGACACAAACTTGGCCCGGCCTTAGCCTATCAAGAACTTGGCCCTACAGCATGTTTCCATTCATATTGTTGTGATTGCAATGTAATGTACAGCTATAACGATTCCGGATAAATCTCTGAACTCTGTCAATTATTCGTCGACATTTGCAGCAAATTTTATAAAAGTGGAAAATCGAAATTGCATAAAATATGTCCATCCCAAGTTTCATATCCAGTAAAATAACAGTCACAACACACTATCAATCCTCCTTCGGGAGCTGCAAATTCAAATCTCTAAGAATTCCCAAAAACTATTTTCTTTCTAGCCCTTCCCCCCTCCCTTCCTACCTTTCTCTCTCCCTCCTCTCTCGCTCCCCCTCTCCCTCTCTCTATCCCCCTCTCCCTCTTTCTCCCTCTCCTCCCCCCCCCACCTCTTCATAGCTGCTCGCCGTGTGCTCACCCCTCCGCATCGCATCGTCGATGGCCGCCGGTGGCTGCTCAGGCGCCCGTTCAGACCGGAGTCGTGCCCACTCAGGACCATCACCGACCACCTCAAGATCCAGCTTCTTATCAGAAGCTACCAGGTGCGTGCTACTATGATTGTGTCTGTGAATATGTAACATTTGTTTTCGTTTTTCTCATTCAAGTTGCAAATTTCAGACCCGCGGTCACAACCTTGCCGACCTCGACCCGCTTGGAATAAACTCGGCCGATCTGAACGACACTATCCCGCTCGACCTCGACCTGTCGTACTGCGGTCTTACCGAGAAGGTTTCCGACAGGGAGTTCATCCTGACGCCGACCACCCTTATCGGAGGAGACGCCAAGAGCCTCACTTAAGGGACAATGCCAACAGGCTCAAGGTGAGTTGCAGCTAATCGGATAATTTATTCTTGGTGGTTGTATTATTAACGTTGAAACATATATATGTTGCAGAACATCTACTGCATCCGCACTGGTATGGAGTACATGCACCTCAATTCGATTGAGCAGCAGAACTGGATCCGCGAGCGCTTCGAGGCCCCGCGCGCCACGGAGCTCTCGCCCGAGTAGAAGAAGGTGGGGAAAATGTTTCTTCGTTCTTGTTTCATTTTTTTCAGGTCGCCTTTTGTTTAAGCGTTTGATTCGCTCGAGTTTGAGGAGTTTCTCGCCAAGAAGTGACCTAGCACACACACACACACACACACACACACACACACACACACACACACACACTCACACACAGCTTCGGTTTCAAGGGATGCGATCCCGGCCATCAAGCAGGTGCTTACATGCGTTGTGCCAATCGGACAAGTAATTAGAGAGGGCGCGCAGCGCCCTCTCTTTTGGCTTAGGATAGGGCTCGCGCCAGAATTTTCAAGAAGCTATATCCAAAAATCATGTTAGCAGGAATGTGAACTCATCCAATTTATGTTAGTTAGATTCGCACGGTTCCGTGGGCCAGATCACTAATTGATGGCATCTTTGTATCTTTTCTCCGAAAGAAGTTATGAGCGATCTCGCGCACCCATGAGGTGAGAGGCCAGCGTGTGGGTGGGTGGGTGGGTGGATGTCGTGTCCGGTAACGCTGACTCTCTGCCGAAAGCGTACTCTCGTTTTCTGCGCGTGTTCTCCAACTAGCACTTTGAGTGTAGTTCGCCTTGCCGCCGCCAGCGTCTAATTCGCGCCGGGTTTGCGTTGTTTTGGGTTCCCGCTTGCGTAAAAATATTAAGTTTGTCTTTACCCAATTCAACAAAAGCGCATGCATAAAACGTTTACAAATACTAACACAAACCTGCGCATAACGGACAGTGGACACTAACAGATGAAATATAACAATACAAATGAATAACGTCATACGTCTAGAAAGAGAAGACGGAGAGAGAGAAGAGAGGAGAGAGAGAGGGGGGAAAGAGAGAGGCGCAGGTTTGTTTTAGTATTTGTAAACGTTTTATGCATGCGCTTTTGTTGAATTGGGTAAAGACAAACTTAATATCTTTACGCAAGTACTTTTTAACAGATAATCATACTTGCGTTGCAGGTGATTGACCAGTCGTCGATGGGTGTGGACTCTGTGGTGATTGGTATGCCGCACCGCGGTCGCCTCAACGTGCTCACCAACGTGTGCCGCCAGACGCTGTCCACCACCCTCTTGCAGTTTTCGCTCCTCGAGCCCGCCGGTGAGGGTCAGTCGCTTCACGATGCTTTGCTTGTTTTCTACTGATGATGATCGTGTTGTATGCTGCTTTCACGTGTGTGTGTGTGTTGCAGGTTCGAGCCGAGGCGTTCTACGAGGGCGACACGGAGTGAGACCGCACAATGGCCATCCTAATGAATATAGACGCGGCCTCCTCAAGCCAGAGAGTCGTCATGGAGACGTTCAACCTCGACAACCTGCCCTCGTACACGACCCACGGGGGTATTCACATTAGTCGTTAACAATTTGATTGCATTCACCACCGATCCTCGTTTTTGTGCTGTGAGTATGCTATCGCACCCTACTCACTCCTCGATGCCGAATAAATTGATCCATTTGATTTGATTGAATACAACGCTACTCACTGACTGCCATGCGCAGCTGGCTCTCCTCCACGCTGACGATGGCGATGGGCGCGCGGCGGGGAGGGGACACCGCCATGTTTATACTGTGTTTTGTGTTATGTCTGCATCTATGAATAAACCATGATTATAGGGGAGGATGAGCCACAGGAGAAAGGGCAGGCATCATAAATCATAACAGCCACATTAGAAATGATCACTTCTATCCACACCTACATCACTGATATCTAGACGACGAGGAAGCCAGCGCAGAGTGAGTACGTTATGAGACTCAAGTATCAAGTACGTAATCTACAGAGTCGGCGAGAAGTGTGTGTGACAAGGAGAGCCGCGCACTACTACTTGTATGTTATGTGATTCACCACTTAAATAAGGTATGAGGTACAACACCATTGTATGATATACGAAGAAAACGTATTGTGTAATCTACACGAACACAAACTATGTTTCTCATCAGTGGACAAGCTCTGTTACAATAACTCTCCCATACCTTAATCGTAAACCCATCGACTCGGAGAGGAATACAACATCTACATTCATCACCGCTCCGTTAGTTAATCGATATCCAGATATAGTGGGCTCGCAAATGAGTTTCCCGCTTTTCACGAGAGACATTAGGGTGGTTAAAGAAAGATCAGAGCCCTTTCCATGAGGTTTTCAAATTGACAAAACGTTGCGTGACCGGCTGGAATCGAACCCGCGAACATATTCTTTCCAAGCGAGAGTGTTACTACTACGCTAGCTAGGTGTGATCACTGTTTTGCGAAAAGGAGCTGTCAATGTGAGATGAAATGTTAACTGTCTATCAGTTTAGGGTACTGTAAAACTATTGGACAACATAATGTTTTTGACGAGAAATGTTGAGCTGAGTGCAAACGGAATATATGTAATCGATACTCGCCCACGCACCGTCATCGACTGCCATGGCGTCGACGCGGATGAGGTAGTGGGTGGTGTCGTGCGAGGCGGAGGCCGGCGGCGGCGTCCACTGGAACTCCAGCTCCACCTGCAACCAGGGAAGCAATTCTCTCTCTCTCTCTCTCGCTCTCTCTTCTCTCTCTCTCTCTTCTTTCTCTTCCTATTACAGTTAGGTCTGTGATATCGCAAGATTATGCAAGCCACACTATAACAAATCAGTGGTTCGAGTGCAAATCAAAAAAAAATCCCGATCAATCCTTCTGTCAAACCTCAATCATCTATCCTCTAACCCCCTTCTCACAGAAACTACCTGTCTGTCCTCCCGCGACAAGGGGACCAAGAGAGCAGGCCGACAGTGCGCGATACAGCCGACCGCCGCCCCGCTCGCCCGACGCCTCGAGGATGCTGCGACCGCGCTTCTGCTGCTGAGGGACCAACGACGGACGCGGCCGGGCCTAAGTCATTTGCCAACTACCCAAAATAAACTTCAAACTCCCCCAATGCCATACGATTTGAGATAAATCATTTCAATCAAAACTCTCTTTCTCTTTCTCTCTCTTTCTCTTCTTTTCTCTCTCTCTCTCTTTTCCACTTTATCTTTCTCTCTCTCTCTCTCTCCCTTCCTCTCTCTCTCTCTCCTCTTCCTGTCCGCTTCTCTCTCTCTCTCTCTCTCTCTCTCTCTCTCTCTCTCTCTCTTTTCCTCTCTCTCTCCAATCCGAGGCTTGAAAGCCTTTCTTCGTACGACATATCAAAGGACGGGTAACCAAGTTTATAAAGGGCAAAATGGGAAAACCTACGCTGTACCTCCTCGACGTCGTCGATGTCGCACCTGAGGTTAGGGGACCAAACCACCGATGCATTCTTGAGAATGGGCCGGCAGTAGGTGTTAAAGAGAGTGACAAAAGTAGAGAAAGAAGGGGAAGCAGAGGCGGCGGTGATTAGATATGAAACACGATTGGCCTTCTTAACTATTTTAGAGATATGTGCCCTAGGAGATAGATCAGGAGATACTTCTACACCAAGATCACTAACTAAGTTCACTACCTTTTGCAACTCCAAGCCAGACAGGAGAAAGGGACAGTCGTGCTTCAGCCCAGTTTGCAAGTGTCGACTCTTGCTCGTGGATACTATCATCTGCCATAGGCGAGCCCAGGCATCTATCCTTTCGAGATCGCGAGCCAACACAAGAAAATCGAACATAGGCTCTACAATATAACGGCTAATTTCAAGATTATCTGCATATACAAACACGTCTGACTCAATAGAATCAAAAATGTCATTAATGTAGATGAGAAACAACAACGGTCCAAGAAGAGGCACACCAGAGGGACATGAGAGAGGAGAGGAAAGATCAGTACCATTTTTAAACAAAAAACGTCCGAGATTCAAGATATGAGGAAAGCCACAAAACAAGAGAATCGTTTATACCGTATGCCTTTAATTTGTGAAGCAAAAAATGATGAGATACGGTATCGAAAGCCTTGGCAAAGTCGATATAAACATCATCTACTTGATCACCGCGGGATATAGCTTCACACCAAAGAGAGAGACAGAGTGACAATTGTGAAGTAGTGGAGTGCTTATTAGGGAGAAAACCGAACTGTCTACTATTGAAAAGTGAGTTACCCAGAAAGAACGAAATCAACTTATCTCAACGTACTCCATGACCTTGGAGAAAGCAGAAACGAGGGAGATGGGGCGGTAGTTGGCGGGCTGTGTGGGGTCTCCCTTTTTGAGAAGAGGGTTGACCACAGCTGTTCTCCAGGCGCTAGGAACAGAACTTGTCATAAGAGACATATTGAAAAGTTTAACTAGGACAGGAGCAATCGAGGACTCAACACGTTTAATAAATTACGATGGAATGCCTTCGGGGGTTGCAGCTAGTGACGAATTTAGTTTTTTGAACGCAGAAATAACGTCGGTGATAGTGAATAAAAATGGTGGTAGAGTGGAGGAAGTGCGCGAGACGAATGGTGGATTGATTGATGGGGTAGGGAGTGTTGCCGGCCGATCTCACAATCTTGGCCAGCTCGTCAAAGAACTTGTCCTTCTCCACCTCCTCGGCATCCTCGGTCGGCGCATGCGCCGACACGATGCGGGTCTTCTTTCCTCGTACTTCTGCATCCACGTAGATGAGTCGGGGCGAGAGAGGGTTGATGGCGAACACGTTGACGTTGGCGGAGGTGGAGATGGCGACAGTCACCCCGCACACCGCCCTGGAAGTGGGCAGTGCGCTGTAGTACTTGTACCGCAAGGAATCGCAGCACGTCTGGTCGATTCGGGTATCCTGTAGCATCGCCACGTCCACTCCGTGCCGCTCGAGCTCCTCCGAGAGCAGGCTCCGGTCTGCAAAGCTTCTGGCAGAACGGACATTATAGGACATGTAGCGGGTCCTGGTTCTTTGCGATGATCGCATAGTCGGTATGTTGGGCATAATGCCTGTCGTATTGTCGAAGGGTGACAATTCCTTGACTCGAAAGTAGTCAACACTTGAACTTAGCAGTCTGTATGCACAGGCAAACAGACTCCCGGGGGGCACGACGTGGACGTGAGTGTTGACAATTTCTACTCCCCAAGTATATATATATATATATATATATATATATATATATATATATATATATATATATATATATATATATATATATATATATATATATATATAAGCGAAGCGAGTCAATACTTTTTGACTACTTCACTAATGAGGGTTTGCCATTACGCGGTTACGCGGTGACTTCTCTCTCTCTCTCTCTCTCTCTCTCTCTCTCTCTCTCTCTCCGCCTCTCTCTGCCTTTTGGTACAACGTAATATTCTGGTATCGTAAATGTGCCATAGCGCAACCGTTTCCGAACTATAAGCGCTTACCAAGATCGCAATTTTTTTAGTAGCGTTAGCGTCAAGAAACGGAAAGCGCGCGCCAGCCTGATCGAAAAGGGCATCCAAGTGGTCTCATGATAGTTGTAGCGAAATATGTTTCATTATTCGATTGGAGGAAAAGAAGGTACAAAGCGAAATTGAACTGAAGGGCGACGGCGGCACCCGCGACCGGAAGAGAAGTACGTCACTGTTATCGATGGATGTCCGGAGCCGTTCACTGTTAGACGATAAGGAGGAGCCGAATAAGCCTGTTGGGAGTGCACTAGTGGGTAACTCACGGATTTCTTGGAATTCGCAACGTGATGATGACGAATGGATCAACCGTGAGCAAGTATGCAAATGGTCGAGAGAAGTTCGAGAACGTTCGACGTTAGAGGCAACGTGGTCCATATGGCTCACGCGTTCGAAGACGAATCAAGGCCGCATACTCTATATGGAAGAAGGAAGAAGATCCTCGAAAGATGCTACTCACCGGATGAGGCTTTGCTATAGGGAGCAATACCCTCCAAGGACCCATCCGGGGACTAAACACTAAACCTTTGTACATTCCGCACCAGTTTGTATTTCGTGTTTTGTGTTTTGTCTGCGCCTATGGATAAACCATTATTATTATTAAAACATATACGTTTCAAAAGCTATTTGTTTCAAAAGCTACTTACATTATGTAATGTTACAAGATTACACACATTGCACATAGTGCAAATATGATTAAAAAAAATCGTCACTCGAACTCTCGAAGACCTTGGCCTGGATGTCGCGCTTCCTCTTATACGAGGCGGCCGCGGCAAACTCACGCCGGGTTTATGGCACGCTTCGAAACGCTATGAGAATTGATCGCCACCGATGAACAGATGTTCATACCGTATGGCGACCATAACAGTACAGTGGGCATTATCAGAGCCCTCTTCTGCTCGCTCGCTCGCAAATCTATCGGAAAAACCGTAGTGTAATTTTTTTGTAATGCGGTAAAAATCGTCTTATTGACTGCATACGATACCAGAGTTTTACGGAGTAGATTGCGCGAACACATCGCGAAGTGTATTGCACGTTGATTGATATCGATTGATATCTATTGATAATGGAAATGCACTATGTAAATGAGTCAGAAAAGTAGGTAAAACGCAACATGCATCGTCAGTGTACAATGTGAAACGCATGCGTTGCGGTGTGTAGACGTGATGGGACGTGCGTAATGCGTCAACATTTTGACGCAGTGCGTAATATACTTACGTTTTGTAATGTACGTCTTGTGTGATATACATTTTTTGGTGAAATCAGCTTGAAACGATATACATGAATGTTGTAACACTTGCAAACTTCTGATGAGACACTCACAGCGGTCCCTTCCCTAGTATACGAGACGCGTCATTTCGTTTCCTTTTTTTTGCGGCTGTGTGCGTGCAATGCATAACTAATATTACGCACAGGTATGCCGGACGGGCAGACCGGAAGCTTGCGTGTTGCGCCGTTTGGAGGGTGAGGAACATGTTTGTGGCGATCTGTAAATCGGTTTCACTCAGTTTGTTCTCAACATGCTACTCCGAAGTTCTCATAAACAAACGCGATGAGCAACGCCCCGCCTACCACAAGCTCATTGTACAGGTACGCTTCTCTGGATATAGCATAATGATAGATATCGATTGATATCGATTGATAATTGAGATGCACTATGCCAACAACTGGTCTCGTGAAAAGTAAATGTTGCCTTTTTGCTCATCCAGGGCGATAAAAGTGTGAAAATTCGCATTTTGCCGCCACTTTTCAATTCTTTCATTCTGGAGTGTCGTTAGAGCCACACTCTCGGATTTGAACCAAATTGATAGGATACCTTAGTTAGGATCCCAGACATCGATTTCTGGTGTTACTTTTTTATGTGCGCCATATACGTTTCCAGTACAAAAACGTCCCTCGAACACAACGACACGTGGCTCGCGCTGAAGAGATGTGGAGTGCACCCCGCCTACATCCGACTGCTGCAGAGTATCTACAACGATGGCAAGACGAAAGTGAACGTTCGAGGAACACCGGTAAAAATCGAAGTGAAGAAAGGAGTGCGCCAAGGCTGTCCGCTGTCTCCTCACCTGTTCAACTGCGTGCTTGCTGAAATCTGTGCCAAGATGGGGGCCGGACTGGACATTGGAGGACATAAGCTGACTCATCTATGTTATGCTGACGACATCGTCTTTTTTGCACGTTCGGCTTCTGTTGCAGAAAGGATGCTGAAGGAACTCGCGGAGAAGAGCATCGACTAAGGGCTGTACGTTAACAGGAAGAAGACAGTGGTAATGAGCAACGGGCCGAAGAAGAGCATTCGACTGGACGAAGGAGAAGTGGAGTACGTGAACAAATTCGTCTACCTAGGCTCTCTCAGCTTACTGGCCGACGATCGAGTGTGAGTTACGAGGATGATACAGGCTGGCTTGGGCGCTTTCTTCCGCCATAGCCAGTTCCTGTTGCTGAAGAGTGCGCCGATGCGACTGCTGAGGAAAGTAATTCGGATGGCAGATCTACCCGCGTTCACCTACGCTGCCGAGACTTGGAGTCTTCAAAGAGAAGATCTACAGAAGCTGAAGACTGTTCAAAGGAGGATGGAACGAAAGATGCTCGGGCTGACTTTACTGGACAAATGGCGCACAGGAAAAAGTAACACCAGAAATCAATGTCTGGGGTCCTAACTGAGGTATCCTATCAATTCTGAAGAGTGTGGCTCTAACGACACTCCTCACTCCTTGAGATAACACAAATCTGTTTCATATTCGAATTATACTTACACCTTTGAATTAGTCTACTTAGTTGTTTATAGGTAAATCTGGTGTTGCCTTTGTGTTTATCCGTGATGTATAAATGTTTAAAATGGCCTAACTATTAATCGCGAAATTTTTATAATACCGCCAGAAGGCAACACTAGATTTGTATTAAAAAACAACTACATAGACTACAGATGTGGCCAGACACACGGCCCATTGTTGCCGATGTTGCCATTGTTGCCACTTTTGGTAACATGGCTGTAACTCACTCAGCTCAAAGTTGAGTAATCGTCTCGTTATTTAGCTCAATTGAAAGCTAGTGATGTCATCTACTCGACTGTAATGTCTTTCATATCGATTTCACACTCTCATAAGGAGTTGAAGTCCTCTGAGTGAGAGTGTCAATTAGACCGTTCGATTGCGCTCAATCAGCGCCTCTCCGCCGCTCTCGTCTATGCTAATTTGAGTTGCGCGCACGGGAGCGAATGAGGGTGTCGATCAGAGGATTTCGACTCTCTCTGAGAATGTGAAATCGATATAAAAGACAATACAGTCGAGTAGATAGCATTACTAGTTTTCAATTGAGCCCAATAACTAGCACGTTCCGCGACGCGGTAAAATTTCGCGCGAATTTCAAAATTTCTGTTACCCAAGGCCTCCGCTAAACGCCCCTGTTCTGTATCAGGTTTCTTTTCGGTACTGTATCATAATCGATCATCTGTTCGTATAATGACGACAAAAGTTCCATACGCTAGAGTCAGCAAAACTGACATTGAGAGAAACGCGGCTTACGAGGAGTGTTGGTGATGCCAGAGTGGCGGATCCGGCTCATATTGTGCACATGGGTAGCTCAGAGGGTCCCAGATTGATAACCAGACTTTTAAAGAAACAGTGGCGACTTATTCCTGCCACAATCTGCCACATCTCCTCATTTTCACACGAGCAAAACATTTGACGGTGACCGGAATCGAACCCGCGAAGATCGTTGGCCACAACGCATCGCACATGCACTGAGCCATAAAGCAAGTGAAAGGGAGTCGTTCATTTGCGCTTATGTCTCCGACCTCAGTTGCAGTATTAAAAGCATTGGCGAGTAATTCAAATTTTCGTCTGCATCCTTGGCAGTGGCAGATTTGAAAGTAACGCAGAATCGTCGTTCTTTCGCAAATTTGCAAATGTGTTAGGTTAATTTGATAATAATAATAATACTCCGAGTCAAAAATACGTCGCCACTGTTTTTTTTAACTCTGGCTATCGATGTGCACAATTTGAGCAAGATCTGCCACTGTGGCATCACAAACACTCCTCGTTGGAATTTTCGAGTAATAAATGCAAGGCTTATAGCAGGCAGGTTGTTAAAAAATGGTTCAGTTTCGATTTTTGTATCAATAGCGTTTTTCAGAAGTGAGATACATAATCGCGTGCACCTCCTAAGCTTCGCTTTTTCCTCATAAAATCGCCATCTATTTTAGTCAGTAGTTACAGTGGTAGCCAATCAAACGTCCCCCTGCGACCGGATTCGGCCGATTCTTTATAAACGAAATGCTCCTTTCTCTGATCTCCGTTAAGCTACAGAGCTAGTTTATTAGTGCAATTTAACGTATCTACGAGTGACTAGCGGCCTGCGGCCGCTAGGTGAGCTTCAGAACAAGTCAAACAAATGAGTATAGATTATAGACGATGGCCAATTTCTTTACAAAAACTCTTTGCCATAATTCATCTATTAAAACGGCTACAATATTATCTCAAACAAGCGTAGACAAAACAGTCAGTCAATTCAGGTGCATATATTGTTTACAAACTTGTTTACTTGTTTACTTCAAACAACAAATATGGACTCACTACTCGGTTTAGTAGACATTATTAGATACCTTTAGAATGAAAATTGGAGTTGTTTACTTAACTGTTTACTCGACTTGTTTACCAAACATTTTGTAGTTGTTTACTTGTTACCTGTACCGAGTATCAAGTTTGTATCTACAATAGGAGCTGAGCTATGCACATAACCTTATTAGGAATATGCAAATGATGTATAATTAGATAAATTGTATACTAAACAATAAGTATTCCAGCACTTCGTACCTATACGAAGTATCAAAGTCGTAGCTGTAATAGGAGCTGAGATATGACCTAATTTGAATATGCAAAAGAGGTATAATACTATGGCAACCGTCGTAGTAGTGGGTACTGGTGTAGTTGAAACACAGACTCCCTCTCTCTCTCTTCCTCCTTCCCTCTCTCCTTCCCCCCCCCTCTCTCTCTCTCTGACTTGTGTTGTCTTCGTCTTGTGCGATGAGAAGAGACCGCGTGTGAGGAGAAGGAGGAGGGAGAAATGGCAACCGTCGTGGTAGTGGGTACTGGTGTAGTTGAGACACAGACTCTCTCTCTCTTCCTCCTTCCGTCTCTCCTTCCCCCCCTCTCTCTCTCTCTCTCTCTCTCTCTGACTTGTGTCGTCTTTGTCTTGTGCGATGAGAAGAGACCGCGTGTGAGGAGAAGGAGGAGAGAGAAATGGCAACCGTCGTGGTAGTGGGTACTGGTGTAGTTGAGACACAGACTCCCTCTCTCTCTCTCTCCTTCCTTCCGTCTCTCCTCCCCCCCCCTCTCTCTCTCTTTCTCTCTCTCTCTTTCTGTCTCTCTCTTTCTCTCTCTCTCTCTCTCTCTCTCTCTCTCTCTCTGACTTGTGTCGTCTTTGTCTTGTGCGATGAGAAGAGACCGCGTGTGAGGAGAAGGAGGAGGGAGAAATGGCACCCGTCGTGGTAGTGGGTACTGGTGTAGTTGAGACACAGACTCCCTCTCTCTCTCTTCCTCCTTCCCTCTCTCCTCCCCCCCCCCCCCCTCTCTCTGACTTGTGTCGTCTTTGTCTTGTGCGATGAGAAGAGACCGCGTGTGAGGAGAAGGAGGAGGGAGAAATGGCAACAGTCGTGGTAGTGGGTACTGGTGTAGTTGAGACACAGACTCCCTCTCTCTCTCTCCCTCCTTCCCTCTCTCCTTCCCCCCCCTCTCCCTCTCTGACTTGTGTCGTCTTTGTCTTGTGCGATGAGAAGAGACCGCGTGTGAGGAGAAGGAGGAGGGAGAAATGGCAACCGTCGTGGTAGTGGGTACTGGTGTAGTTGAGACACAGACTCCCCCTCTCTCTCTCCCTCCTTCCCTCTCTCCTTCCCCCCCCCTCTCTCTCTCTGACTTGTGTCGTCTTCGTCTTGTGCGATGAGAAGAGACCGCGTGTGAGGAGAAGGAGGAGGGAGAATTGGCAACCGTCGTGGTAGTGGGTACTGGTGTAGTTGAGACACAGACTCCCCCTCTCTCTCTTCCTCCTTCCCTCTCTCCTCCCCCCCCCTCTCTCTCTCTGACTTGTGTCGTCTTCGTCTTGTGCGATGAGAAGAGACCGCGTGTGAGGAGAGACCGCGTGTGAGGACCGCGTGTGTTGCCATTACGCGGTTACGCGGTGACTTCTCTCTCTCTCTCTCTCTCTCTCTCTCTCTCTCTCTCTCCGCCTCTCTCTGCCTTTTGGTACAACGTAATATTCTGGTATCGTAAATGTGCCATAGCGCAACCGTTTCCGAACTATAAGCGCTTACCAAGATCGCAATTTTTTTAGTAGCGTTAGCGTCAAGAAACGGAAAGCGCGCGCCAGCCTGATCGAAAAGGGCATCCAAGTGGTCTCATGATAGTTGTAGCGAAATATGTTTCATTATTCGATTGGAGGAAAAGAAGGTACAAAGCGAAATTGAACTGAAGGGCGACGGCGGCACCCGCGACCGGAAGAGAAGTACGTCACTGTTATCGATGGATGTCCGGAGCCGTTCACTGTTAGACGATAAGGAGGAGCCGAATAAGCCTGTTGGGAGTGCACTAGTGGGTAACTCACGGATTTCTTGGAATTCGCAACGTGATGATGACGAATGGATCAACCGTGAGCAAGTATGCAAATGGTCGAGAGAAGTTCGAGAACGTTCGACGTTAGAGGCAACGTGGTCCATATGGCTCACGCGTTCGAAGACGAATCAAGGCCGCATACTCTATATGGAAGAAGGAAGAAGATCCTCGAAAGATGCTACTCACCGGATGAGGCTTTGCTATAGGGAGCAATACCCTCCAAGGACCCATCCGGGGACTAAACACTAAACCTTTGTACATTCCGCACCAGTTTGTATTTCGTGTTTTGTGTTTTGTCTGCGCCTATGGATAAACCATTATTATTATTAAAACATATACGTTTCAAAAGCTATTTGTTTCAAAAGCTACTTACATTATGTAATGTTACAAGATTACACACATTGCACATAGTGCAAATATGATTAAAAAAAATCGTCACTCGAACTCTCGAAGACCTTGGCCTGGATGTCGCGCTTCCTCTTATACGAGGCGGCCGCGGCAAACTCACGCCGGGTTTATGGCACGCTTCGAAACGCTATGAGAATTGATCGCCACCGATGAACAGATGTTCATACCGTATGGCGACCATAACAGTACAGTGGGCATTATCAGAGCCCTCTTCTGCTCGCTCGCTCGCAAATCTATCGGAAAAACCGTAGTGTAATTTTTTTGTAATGCGGTAAAAATCGTCTTATTGACTGCATACGATACCAGAGTTTTACGGAGTAGATTGCGCGAACACATCGCGAAGTGTATTGCACGTTGATTGATATCGATTGATATCTATTGATAATGGAAATGCACTATGTAAATGAGTCAGAAAAGTAGGTAAAACGCAACATGCATCGTCAGTGTACAATGTGAAACGCATGCGTTGCGGTGTGTAGACGTGATGGGACGTGCGTAATGCGTCAACATTTTGACGCAGTGCGTAATATACTTACGTTTTGTAATGTACGTCTTGTGTGATATACATTTTTTGGTGAAATCAGCTTGAAACGATATACATGAATGTTGTAACACTTGCAAACTTCTGATGAGACACTCACAGCGGTCCCTTCCCTAGTATACGAGACGCGTCATTTCGTTTCCTTTTTTTTGCGGCTGTGTGCGTGCAATGCATAACTAATATTACGCACAGGTATGCCGGACGGGCAGACCGGAAGCTTGCGTGTTGCGCCGTTTGGAGGGTGAGGAACATGTTTGTGGCGATCTGTAAATCGGTTTCACTCAGTTTGTTCTCAACATGCTACTCCGAAGTTCTCATAAACAAACGCGATGAGCAACGCCCCGCCTACCACAAGCTCATTGTACAGGTACGCTTCTCTGGATATAGCATAATGATAGATATCGATTGATATCGATTGATAATTGAGATGCACTATGCCAACAACTGGTCTCGTGAAAAGTAAATGTTGCCTTTTTGCTCATCCAGGGCGATAAAAGTGTGAAAATTCGCATTTTGCCGCCACTTTTCAATTCTTTCATTCTGGAGTGTCGTTAGAGCCACACTCTCGGATTTGAACCAAATTGATAGGATACCTTAGTTAGGATCCCAGACATCGATTTCTGGTGTTACTTTTTTATGTGCGCCATATACGTTTCCAGTACAAAAACGTCCCTCGAACACAACGACACGTGGCTCGCGCTGAAGAGATGTGGAGTGCACCCCGCCTACATCCGACTGCTGCAGAGTATCTACAACGATGGCAAGACGAAAGTGAACGTTCGAGGAACACCGGTAAAAATCGAAGTGAAGAAAGGAGTGCGCCAAGGCTGTCCGCTGTCTCCTCACCTGTTCAACTGCGTGCTTGCTGAAATCTGTGCCAAGATGGGGGCCGGACTGGACATTGGAGGACATAAGCTGACTCATCTATGTTATGCTGACGACATCGTCTTTTTTGCACGTTCGGCTTCTGTTGCAGAAAGGATGCTGAAGGAACTCGCGGAGAAGAGCATCGACTAAGGGCTGTACGTTAACAGGAAGAAGACAGTGGTAATGAGCAACGGCCGAAGAAGAGCATTCGACTGGACGAAGGAGAAGTGGAGTACGTGAACAAATTCGTCTACCTAGGCTCTCTCAGCTTACTGGCCGACGATCGAGTGTGAGTTACGAGGATGATACAGGCTGGCTTGGGCGCTTTCTTCCGCCATAGCCAGTTCCTGTTGCTGAAGAGTGCGCCGATGCGACTGCTGAGGAAAGTAATTCGGATGGCAGATCTACCCGCGTTCACCTACGCTGCCGAGACTTGGAGTCTTCAAAGAGAAGATCTACAGAAGCTGAAGACTGTTCAAAAGGAGGATGGAACGAAAGATGCTCGGGCTGACTTTACTGGACAAATGGCGCACAGGAAAAAGTAACACCAGAAATCAATGTCTGGGGTCCTAACTGAGGTATCCTATCAATTCTGAAGAGTGTGGCTCTAACGACACTCCTCACTCCTTGAGATAACACAAATCTGTTTCATATTCGAATTATACTTACACCTTTGAATTAGTCTACTTAGTTGTTTATAGGTAAATCTGGTGTTGCCTTTGTGTTTATCCGTGATGTATAAATGTTTAAAATGGCCTAACTATTAATCGCGAAATTTTTATAATACCGCCAGAAGGCAACACTAGATTTGTATTAAAAAACAACTACATAGACTACAGATGTGGCCAGACACACGGCCCATTGTTGCCGATGTTGCCATTGTTGCCACTTTTGGTAACATGGCTGTAACTCACTCAGCTCAAAGTTGAGTAATCGTCTCGTTATTTAGCTCAATTGAAAGCTAGTGATGTCATCTACTCGACTGTAATGTCTTTCATATCGATTTCACACTCTCATAAGGAGTTGAAGTCCTCTGAGTGAGAGTGTCAATTAGACCGTTCGATTGCGCTCAATCAGCGCCTCTCCGCCGCTCTCGTCTATGCTAATTTGAGTTGCGCGCACGGGAGCGAATGAGGGTGTCGATCAGAGGATTTCGACTCTCTCTGAGAATGTGAAATCGATATAAAAGACAATACAGTCGAGTAGATAGCATTACTAGTTTTCAATTGAGCCCAATAACTAGCACGTTCCGCGACGCGGTAAAATTTCGCGCGAATTTCAAAATTTCTGTTACCCAAGGCCTCCGCTAAACGCCCCTGTTCTGTATCAGGTTTCTTTTCGGTACTGTATCATAATCGATCATCTGTTCGTATAATGACGACAAAAGTTCCATACGCTAGAGTCAGCAAAACTGACATTGAGAGAAACGCGGCTTACGAGGAGTGTTGGTGATGCCAGAGTGGCGGATCCGGCTCATATTGTGCACATGGGTAGCTCAGAGGGTCCCAGATTGATAACCAGACTTTTAAAGAAACAGTGGCGACTTATTCCTGCCACAATCTGCCACATCTCCTCATTTTCACACGAGCAAAACATTTGACGGTGACCGGAATCGAACCCGCGAAGATCGTTGGCCACAACGCATCGCACATGCACTGAGCCATAAAGCAAGTGAAAGGGAGTCGTTCATTTGCGCTTATGTCTCCGACCTCAGTTGCAGTATTAAAAGCATTGGCGAGTAATTCAAATTTTCGTCTGCATCCTTGGCAGTGGCAGATTTGAAAGTAACGCAGAATCGTCGTTCTTTCGCAAATTTGCAAATGTGTTAGGTTAATTTGATAATAATAATAATACTCCGAGTCAAAAATACGTCGCCACTGTTTTTTTT